>WOAB01000422.1:0-152094 GCA_027886185.1 Rheum nobile
TATAAAATGAAAATATTTATTTTTTACCGAAATCCAAATGGGATAGCACATGAAATTCTCCAAATTTTAGTGATTTTCATAGATTTCTCATTTTTTCTATATAAACGTCACATATGATTATTAAAATAAAAATATTTATTTTTCACCGAAATCCAAAGGGGATAGTCCATGAAATTCTCCAAATTTTAGTGATTTTCATAGATTTCTCATTTTTTCTATATAAACGTCACATATGATTATAAAAATGAAAATATTTATTTTTCACCGAAATCCAAAGGGGATATAGTCCATAAAATTTTCCAACTTTTAGTGATTTTTCTAGATTTCTCATTTTTTCTATATAAACGTCACATATGATTTTAAAAATGAAAATATTTATTTTTCACCGAAATTCAAAGGGGATAGTCCATGAAATTCTCCAAATTGTAGTGATTTTCATAGATTTCTCAATTTTTCTATATAAACGTCACATATGATTACAGAAATGAAAATATTTATTTTTCACCGAAATCCAAAGGGGATAGTCCATCAAATTCTCCAAATTGTAGTGATTTTCATAGATTTCTCAATTTTTCTATATAAACGTCACATATGATTATAGAAATGAAAATATTTATTTTTCACCGAAATCCAAAGGGGATAGTCCATGAAATTCTCCAAATTTCAGTGATATTCATAGATTTCTCAATTTTTCAATATAAACGTCACATATGATTATAAAAATGAAAATATTTATTTTTCACCGAAATCCAAAAGCGATAGTCTATGAAATTCTCCAAATTTTAGTGATTTTCATAGATTTCTCATTTTTTGTATATAAACGTCACATATGATTATAAAAATAAAAAAATTTATTTTTCACCGAAATCCAAAGGGAATAGTCCATGAAATTCTCCAAATTTTATTTATTTTCATAGATTTCTCATTTTTTCTATTTAAACGTCACATATGATTATAAAAATAAAAATATTTATTTTTCACCGAAATCCAAAGGGTATCGTCAATGAAATTCTCCAAATTGTAGTGATTTTCATAGATTTCTCATTTTTTCTATATAAATGTCACATATGATTATAAAAATGAAAATATTTATTTTTTACCGAAATCCAAAGGGGATAGTCCATGAAATTCTTTAAATTTTAGTGATTTTCATAGATTTCTCATTTTTTCTATATAAACGTGACATATGATTATAAAAATGAAAATATTTATTTTTTACCGAAATCCAAAGGGGATAGTCCATGAAATTCTTGATTTTTTAGTGATTTTCATAGATTTCTCGTTTTTTCTATATAAACGTCACATATGATTATAAAAATGAAAATATTTATTTTTCTCCGAAATCCAAAGTGGATAGTCCATGAAATTCTCCAAATTGTAGTGATTTTCCTAGATTTCTCATTTTTTTCTATATAAACATCACATATGATTATAAAAATGAAAATATATTTATTTTTCACCGAAATCCAAAGGAGAGTCCATGAAATTCTCCAAATTTTAAGAGTTTTGGATTGATCTCATTTTTTCTATATAAACGTCACATATGATTATAAAAATGACGATATTTATTTCTCACCGAAATGCCAAGGGGATAGTCCATGAAATTCTCCAAAATTTAGTGATTTTCATAGATTTTTCATTTTTTCTATATAAACGTCACATATGATTATAAAAATGAAAATATTTATTTTTCACCGAAATCCAAAAGGGATAGTCCATGAAATTCTCCAAATTTTAGTGATTTTCATAGATTTCACATTTTTTGTATATAAACGTCACATATGATTATAAAAATCAAAATATTTATTTTTCACCGAAATCCAAAGGGATAGTCCATGAAATTCTCCAAATTTTATTTATTTTCATAGATTTCTCATTTTTTCTATTTAAACGTCACATATGATTATAAAAATAAAAATATTTATTTTTCACCGAAATCCAAAAGGGATAGTCAATGAAATTCTCCAAATTGTAGTGATTTTCATAGATTTCTCATTTTTTCTATATAAACGTCACATATGATTATAAAAATAAAAATATTTATTTCTCACCGAAATCCAAAGGGGATAGTCCATGAAATTCTCCAAATTTTAGTGATTTTCATAAATTTCTCATTTTTTCTATATAAACGTCACATATGATTATAAAAATGAAAATATTTATTTTTCACCGAAATCCAAAGGGATAGTCCATGAAATTCTCCAAATTTTATTTATTTTCATAGATTTCTCATTTTTTCTATTTAAACGTCAAATATGATTATAAAAATAAAAATATTTATTTTTTACCGAAATCCAAAGGGGATAGTCTATGAAATTCTCCAAATTGTAGGGATTTTCATAGATTTCTCATTTTTTTCTATATAAACGTCACATATGATCATAAAAATAAAAATATTTATTTTTTACCGAAATCCAAAGGGGATAGTCCATGAAATTCTCCAAATTTTAGTGATTTTCATAGATTTCTCATTTTTTTCTATATAAACGTCACATATGATTTTAAAAATGAAAATATTTATTTTTTACCGAAATCCAAAGGGGATAGTCCATGAAATTCTCCAAATTTTAGTGATTTTCATAGATTTCTATTTTTTTCTATATAAACGTCACATATGATTATAAAAATGAAAATATTTATTTTTCACCGAAATCCAAAGGGGATAGTCCGTGAAATTCTTCAAATTATAGTGATATTCATAGATTTCTCAATTTTTCAATATAAACGTCACATATGATTATAAAAATGAAAATATTTATTTTTCACCGAAATCCAAAAGGGATAGTCTATGAAATTCTTCAAATTTTAGTGATTTTCATAGATTTCTCATTTTTTCTATATAAACGTCACATACGATCATAAAAATAAAAATATTTATTTTTTACCGAAATCCAAAGGGGATAAGTCCATGAAATTCTCCAACTTTTAGTGATTTTCATAGATTTCTCATTTTTTCTATATAAACGTCACATATGATTATAAAAATAAAAATATTTATTTTTCACCGAAATCCAAATGGGATAGTCCATGAAATTCTCCAAATTTTAGTGATTTTCATAGATTTCTCATTTTTTCTATATAAACGTCACATATGATTATAAAAATAAAAATATTTATTTTTCACCGAAATCCAAAGGGGATAGTCCATGATATTCTCCAAATTTTAGTGATTTTCATAGATTTCTCATTTTTTCTATATAAACGTCACATATGATTATAAAAATGAAAATATTTATTTTTTACCGAAATCCAAAGGGGATAGTTAAAGAAATTCTCCAAATTTTAGTGATTTTTCTGGATTTCTCATTTTTTCTATATAAACGTTACATATGAATATATGATTTTAAAAATGAAAATATTTATTTTTCACCGAATTTCAAAGGGGATAGTCCATGAAATTCTCCAAATTGTAGTGATTTTCTTAGATTTCTCAATTTTTCTATATAAATGTCACATATGATTATAGAAATGAAAATATTTATTTTTCACCGAAATCCAAAGGGGATAGTCTATGAAATTCTCCAAATTATAGTGATATTCATAGATTTCTCAATTTTTCAATATAAACGTCACATATGATTATAAAAATGAAAATATTTATTTTTCACCGAAATCCAAAAGGGATAGTCTATGAAATTCTTCAAATTTTAGTGATTTTCATAGATTTCTCATTTTTTCTATATAAACGTCACATATGATCATAAATATAAAAATATTTATTTTTTACCGAAATCCAAAGGGGATAGTCCATGAAATTCTCCAACTTTTAGTGATTTTCATAGATTTCTCATTTTTTCTATATAAACGCCACATATGATTATAAAAATAAAAATATTTATTTTTCACCGAAATCCAAAGGGGATAGTCCATGAAATTCTCCAAATTTTAGTGATTTTCATAGATTTCTCATTTTTTCTATATAAACGTCACATATAATTATAAAAATAAAAATTTTTATTTTTCACCGAAATCCAAAGGGGATAGTCCATAAAATTCTCCAATTTTTAGTGATTTTTCTAGATTTCTCATTTTTTCTATATAAACGTCACATATGAATATATGATTTTAAAAATAAAAATATTTATTTTTCACCGAAATTCAAAGGGGATAGTCCATCAAATTCTCCAAATTGTAGTGATTTTCATAGATTTCTCAATTTTTTTATATAAACGTCACATATGATTATAGAAATGAAAATATTTATTTTTCACTGAAATCCAAAGAGGATAGTCCATCAAATTCTCCAAATTGTAGTGATTTTCATAGATTTCTCAATTTTTCTATATAAACGTCACATATGATTATAGAAATGAAAATATTTATTTTTCACCGAAATCCAAAAGCGGTAGTCTATGAAATTCTCCAAATTTTAGTGATTTTCATAGATTTCTCATTTTTTGTATATAAACGTCACATATGATTATAAAAATAAAAATATTTATTTTTCACCGAAATCCAAAGGGGGTAGTCCATGAAATTCTCCAAATTTTATTTATTTTCATAGATTTCTCATTTTTTCTATTTAAACGTCACATATGATTATAAAAATAAAAATATTTATTTTTCACCGAAATCCAAAGGGGATAGTCAATGAAATTCTCCAAATTGTAGTGATTTTCATAGATTTCTCATTTTTTCTATTTAAACGTCACATATGATTATAAAAATGAAAATATTTATTTTTTACCGAAATCCAAAGGGGATAGTCCATGATATTCTCCAAATTTTAGTGATTTTCATAGATTTCTCATTTTTTCTATATAAACGTCACATATGATTATAAAAATGAAAATATTTATTTTTCACCGAAATCCAAAGGGGGGATAGTCCATGAAATTCTCCAAATTTTAGTGATTTTCATATATTTCTCATTTTTTCTATATAAACGTCACATATGATTATAAAAATGAAAATATTTATTTTTCACCGAAATCCAAAGGGGGGATAGTCCATGAAATTCTTCAAATTATAGTGATTTTCATAGATTTCTCATTTTTTCTATTTAAACGTCACATATGATTATAAAAATGAAAATATTTATTTTTCACCGAAATCCAAAAGGGAGTCTATGAAATTTTCCAAATTTTAGTGATTTTCATAGATTTCTCATTTTTTGTATATAAACGTCACATATGATTATAAAAATAAAAATATTTATTTTTTACCGAAATCCAAAGGGGATAGTCCATGAAATTCTCCAAGCTTTATTTATTTTCATAGATTTCTCATTTTTCTATTTAAACGTCACATATGATTATAAAAATAAAAATATTTATTTTTTACCGAAATCCAAAGGGGATAGTCAATGAAATTCTCCAAATTGTAGTGATTTTCATAGATTTATCATTTTTTCTATATAAACATCACATATGATTATAAAAATGAAAATATTTATTTTTTACCGAAATTCAAAGGGGATAGTCCATGAAATTCTTGATTTTTTAGTGATTTTCATAGATTTCTCGTTTTTTCTATATAAACGTCACATATGATTATAAAAATGAAAATATTTATTTTTCTCCGAAATCCAAAGTGGATAGTCCATGAAATTCTCAAAATCGTAGTGATTTTCATAGATTTCACAAATTTTCAATATAAACGTCACATATGATTATAAAAATGAAAATATTTATTTTTTATCAAAATCCAAAGGGGATAGATAGTCCATGAAATTCTCGAAATTTTAGTGATTTTCATAGATTTCTCATTTTTTCTATATAAACGTCACATATGATTATAAAAATGAAAATATTTATTTTTCACCGAAATCCAAATTGGATAGTCCATGAAATTCTCGAAATTGTAGTGATTTTCCTAGATTTCTCATTTTTTTTATATAAACGTTACATATGATTATAAAAATGAAAATATTTATTTTTCACCGAAATCCAAATTGGATAGTCCATGAAATTCTCGAAATTGTAGTGATTTTCCTAGATTTCTCATTTTTTCTATATAAACGTCACATATGATTATAAAAATAAAAATATTTATTTTTTTCCGAAATCCAAAGTGGATAGTCCATGAAATTCTCCAAATTGTAGTGATTTTCATAGATTTCACAATTTTTCAATATAAACGTCACATATGATTATAAAAATGAAAATATTTATTTTTTATCAAAATCCAAAGGGGATAGATAGTCCATGAAATTCTCAAAATTTTAGTGATTTTCATAGATTTCTCATTTTTTCTATATAAACGTCACATATGATTATAAAAATGAAAATATTTATTTTTCACCGAAATCCAAATTGGATAGTCCATGAAATTCTCGAAATTGTAGTGATTTTCCTAGATTTCTCATTTTTTCTATATAAACGTCACATATGATTATAAAAATGAAAATATTTATTTTTCACCGAAATCCAAATTGGATAGTCCATGAAATTCTCGAAATTGTAGGGATTTTCCTAGATTTCTCATTTTTTCTATATAAACGTCACATATGATTATAAAAATGAAAATATTTATTTTTCTCCGAAATCCAAAGTGGATAGTCCATGAAATTATCCAAATTGTAGTGATTTTCCTAGATTTCTCATTTTTTCTATATAAACGTCACATATGATTATAAAAATGAAAATATATTTATTTTTCACCGAAATCCAAAGGAGAGTCCATGAAATTCTCCAAATTTTAATGAGTTTCAGATTGATCTCATTTTTTCTATATAAACGTCACATATGATTATAAATATGACGATATTTATTTCTCACCGAAATGCCAAGGGGATAGTCCATGAAATTCTCCAAAATTTAGTGATTTTCATAGATTTTTCATTTTTTCTATATAAACGTCACATATGATTATAAAAATGAAAATATTTATTTTTCACCGAAATCCAAAAGGGATAGTCCGTGAAATTCTCCAAATTTTAGTGATTTTCATAGATTTCTCATTTTTTCTATATAAACGTCACATATGATTATAAAAATGAAAATATTTATTTTTCACCGAAATCCAAAAGGGATAGTCTATGAAATTCTCCAAATTTTAGTGATTTTCATAGATTTCTCATTTTTTGTATATAAACGTCACATATGATTATAAAAATGAAAATATTTATTTTTCACCGAAATTCAAAGGGGATAGTCCATGAAATTCTCCAAATTTTATTTATTTTCATAGATTTCTCATTTTTTCTATTTAAACGTCACATATGATTATAAAAATAAAAATATTTATTTTTCACCGAAATCCAAAGGAGAAAGTCAATGAAATTCTCCAAATTGTAATGATTTTCATAGATTTCTCATTTTTTCTATATAAACGTCACATATGATTATAAAAATAAAAATATTTATTTTTCACCGAAATCCAAAGGGGAAAGTCAATGAAATTCTCCAAATTGTAATGATTTTCATAGATTTCTCATTTTTTCTATATAAACGTCACATATGATTATAAAAATGAAAATATTTATATTTTACCGAAATCTAAAGGGAATAGGCCATGAAATTCTTGAAATTTTAGTGATTTTCATAGATTTCTCATTTTTTCTATATAAACGTGACATATGATTATAAAAATGAAAATATTTATTTTTTACCCAAATCCAATGGGAATAGTCCATGAAATTCTTGATTTTTTAGTGATTTTCATAGATTTCTCGTTTTTCTATATAAACGTCACATGTGATTATAAAAATAAAAATATTTATTTTTCACCGAAATCCCAAGGGGATAGTCCATGAAATTCTGCAAATTGTAGTGATTTTCATAGATTTCTCATTTTTTTCTATTTAAACGTCACATATGATTATAAAAATGAAAATATTTATTTTTCACCGAAATCCAAAAGGGAGTCTATGAAATTCTCCAAATTTTAGTGTTCATAGATTTCTCTTTTTTTTGTATATAAACGTCACATATGATTATAAAAATGAAAATATTTATTTTTCACCGAAATCCAAAGGGGATAGTCCATGAAATTCTCCAAATTGTAGTGATTTTCATAGATTTCTCATTTTTTCTATTTAAACGTCACATATGATTATAAAAATGAAAATATTTATTTTTCATCGAAATCCAAAAGGGAGTCTATGAAATTTTCCAAATTTTAGTGATTTTCATAGATTTCTCATTTTTTGTATATAAACGTCACATATGATTATAAAAATAAAAATATTTATTTTTCACCGAAATCCAAAGGGGATAGTCCATGAAATTCTCCAAGCTTTATTTATTTTCATAGATTTTTCATTTTTTCTATTTAAACGTCACATATGATTATAAAAATAAAAATATTTATTTTTCACCGAAATCCAAAGGGGATAGTCAATGAAATTCTCCAAATTGTAGTGATTTTCATAGATTTCTCATTTTTCTATATAAACGTCACATATGATTATAAAAATGAAAATATTTATTTTTTACCGAAATCCAAATGTGAAATTTTTGAAATTTTAGTGATTTTCATAGATTTCTCATTTTTTCTATATAAACGTGACATATGATTATAAAAATAAAAATATTTATTTTTTACCGAAATCCAAAGGGGATAGTCCATGAAATTCTTGATTTTTTAGTGATTTTCATAGATTTCTTGTTTTTTCTATATAAACGTCACATATGATTATAAAAATGTAAATATTTATTTTTCACCGAAATCCAAAGGGGATAGTCCATGAAATTCTCCAAATTGTAGTGATTTTCATAGATTTCTCATTTTTTCTATTTAAACGTCACATATGATTATAAAAATAAAAAAATTTATTTTTCACCGAAATCCAAATGGGATATTACATGAAATTCTCCAAATTTTAATAAATTTCGGAATTATCTCATTTTTTCAGTATAAACCTCACCGATCATTATAAAAATGAAGATATTTATTTCTCACCGAAATGCCAAGGGTGAAGATTTTAATGAAGATATTAATTCTCCAAATTTTAGTGAATTTCAGAATTATCTCATTTTTCATTGTATACATCACCGGTGAATATAAATATTTAAGTAATTATTTTTCACCGAAATCCAAAGGGGATAATGAAAATTTCCAAATTTTAGTGATTTTATGAGATTTCTCATTTTTTCTATATAAACCTCACATATGATTATAAAAATAAAAATCTTTATTTTTCACCGAAATCTAAATGAGACAATCCATGAAATTTTAGTGATTTTAATAATTATTTCATTTTTTAATATAAATGCCACTGATAATTATAAAAATAAAAATATTTATTTTTCATCCAAATTCAAATCTGATAGTTTTATTTATTTGGTCGAATATGCAATAAGCATTCTTGTATCTAGCTTTTATACGAAAAAGTATTCATTTTTTCTCTTACAAAACTCAACTTCACACTGACTTCTTGCGGGAAGTGTGTTACATAGTGAATTGATGCAAAGCATTCAGCATCATAGAGACTTCTGTGATATTACTACCTAAATGTTTTTCGTTCTCATTTGTTCCTTCAATTGACTATCTGCGCTCACTGGGATGAGAAAATACTTGAAATTATGTTGCAAAGCTATTGAGTCTCAGCCTTTCAAGCTCTCAACGCTGACATCAAAATTTCCCTTAGAAAATGAAACCCTTTCGGTTCGTAAACTCCGGCACAAGCGGCGAGAATTCGCTGATCTATTGCAGTTGCAAGTCAAATCAGAAGAACCCATTCTGTATTACAAGAAAATCCATGGCCAAATGGTTGTATCAGGGTGTCATTCTGATACCTTTCTGGCTAACATTCTCATGAATTCATGCTCAAAATCGGGTTGTGTTCGATATGCACGGAAACTGTTCGACAAAATGCCTAAGATTAACCTGATATCTTGGTCGACCTTGATTACAATGTACGCCCAAAATGGCTATTATGAAGAGGCTTTGTTAGTCTTCTTGGAGTTTCTAAGAAGCTCAGATGAGACTGCCAATGAATTTATAGTGGCTAGTGTTGTTCGTGCTTGTGGTCAATTGGGTGCTGTTTGTTTGGGATCTCAAGTCCATGCTTTTGTTGTCAAGTATGGTTTGGATCAAGATGTGTACGTTGGTACCACTTTGATTGATCTCTATTCAAAGAGCGGTAATATGGATACAGCGGGTACTGTTTTCGATGAGCTAAGTGTGAAGACATCAGTTACATGGACAACTATTTTAACAGGATATACAAGAATAGGGAGGGGCGATGTTGCACTGATGTTGTTTCTTAGAATGAAAGATGATGGCATTGTTCCTGATAGATATGTTCTATCCAGTATTTTAAGTGCATGTTCGTTGCTCAAGCATCTTGAAGGGGGTAAGCAGCTCCATGCATACGTGTTAAGGAGAGGAACCGAGATGGATGCCTCAGTGATGAATGTGCTCATAGATTTCTATACAAAATGTGGTAGGGTGAGGAGTGGGCGGACTTTATTTGACCGTATGGTTTCCAAGAATCTTATTTCATGGACAACAATTATTTCTGGGTGCATGCAGAATTCATGTGATGTACAAGCAACGGAATTGTTTGCTGAAATGAACAGATTGGGTTGGAAAGCAGATGGTTTTGCTTGCACGAGCGTTCTCACCTCCTGTGGGACACTTGAGGCTCTTCGGCCCGGAAGGCAAGTCCATGCTTATACCATCAAGGTAAATATTCAGTCTGATGAGTTTGTGAAGAATGGTCTGATAGATATGTACTCCAAATGTGAAGCTCTCTTTGATGCTAGAAGAGTATTTGATACTATTTCTGAACATAATATTGTTTCATACAATGCAATGATTGAGGGATATGCAAGGCAGGAGAAGCTACACGAAGCACTAGATCTTTTCCGTGTGATGAGACTTCAGATGTTTCCTTCGAACCTTCTGACTTTTGTTAGTCTTCTCGGTGTATCATCTTCGCTATTTGAGATTGATTTAAGCAAGCAAATTCATGGTCTCATAAAGAAGATTGGTGTCTCCTTGGATGTATTCGCTGGCAGTGCTCTAATTGATGTTTATTCGAAGTGCTCTCTTGTGGCAGATGCAAGGCTCGTGTTTGATGAGGTACAAGAGAAAGATTTAGTGGTTTGGAATGCAATGCTCTTTGGCTATACACAACAGATGGAAAGTGAGGAGGCTCTTAAACTTTACCATCATTTGCAAGTTTCAGGACAGAAGCCTAATGAATTCACTTATGTTGCACTGATTACGGCAGCCAGTAACCTGGCAAGTATCCAACAAGGGCAGCAGTTTCATTCTCAGCTTGTTAAAACCAGCTTAGATCTTGACCCTTTTGTTACAAATGCGCTTGTTGACATGTATGCTAAGTGTGGAAGCTTAGAAGAAGCTCAAAAAGTGTTTGATTCTGCAAAACGAAGAGATATCCCGTGTTGGAACTCCATCATCTCCACATACGCACACCACGGAGAAGCTGAGGAGGCTCTTTTTGTATACGAAAGGATGCTCAAAGAAGGGATTCAACCAAACTACGTAACTTTTGTTGGAGTTCTCTCAGCGTGCAGTCACGCGGGGCTTGTAGATCTTGGCCTTGATTACTTCAACTCAATGAGATACTACGGGATTCAACCGGGGATGGAGCATTACGCTTGCATGGTTTCACTCTTCGGCAGAGCAGGTAAACTAACCGAGGCCAAGGAATTTATTGAGAGAATGCCTATGGAACCAGCACCAATAGTATGGAGGAGTTTGCTAAGTGCGTGTCGGGTTTCTGGCAATGCCGAGCTGGGTGCATATGCTGCAGAGAAGGCTATATCCTCGGACTCTTCAGACAGCGGCTCGTACATTCTACTCTCGAATATCTATGCGGGTAAAGGCATGTGGGACCAAGTGAAGGGAGTGAGGAGAAGAATGGAGTCGTCCGGAGTGGTTAAGGAGCCTGGGCGTAGTTGGATAGAACTTAACAATGAAGTGCATGTTTTTGTGGCCAAGGACAATACTCATAGCAAGGCTGATCTCATCTTTTCGGTTTTGGATGGTGTGATAGAACAGATGAAAGTGTTGGGTCATGCGCCTGAAGGCGCTGCACTCCTAAATCCTAATGGATGCTTGAGCCTTGAGTGCCTGTCAAGCTATGATCAAGTTTCTGAAGATCATTTAAGCAACTGAGTTTATACTCTGAAACTGGAAAGGTGGAGCTCGGACTTAGGGTAACACTGCAGCTGAGGTGATGCTCTTTCCAGGAAAAGAAGGTAAATTGTGTGTCATCATATTGTTTGGATAATTAATATTCCGGGAAGTTCCTTGGGTAGAACAAAATGGGTTAGAAGTATTTTTGGGGGATCATGTTTAGTAGTCTTTTTACCACATTCATTGATGGCTTCTGAAGTAGAATAAAATAACACAACTTTTGGCGTACGAGGAAGTGCTTCTAGGATGGATATATTGAGCATGCTTAATGGAGTTTGTTCTGTTTTTTTTGTTTTGACTTTGTTAGCTACTGCACTTGCATCAGCAGTAATTTTGACCATGAATCAACAGTACCTTCTTATTACCTGTATAAATCAAGGCAGACATATACAAATTTGTATTTTCTCAACGTATAAAGAATTTATGAAATAATCATGTCAATTTACAACTGAAAATTTGAATGTTGTGCTATACAAACCACATATTCCATAAGCAATCAAACCCCTTTAGAAACAATGAAGCCCCGGGGAACAAAAAACAATAACAGACTGCTCGTTGCCGATTACAAAGTTAAAAAGGCACCAAAAAGAGGTTTTCGTACGTTCTTTTTCCTAAAACAAAGGTATAGTAGTCTTCTCTATCACAGATGTATGTCCAGAATTATATAGTTGTTAAACATTGATGTCAGTGCGTCTTGGTCTAGTATAACTGAGCTCAGAAGCACTCGTGACATTGAATCTGGGCATGTTGTTGGCTTCAGGGGTAATTATCGGCCGCTGAGGGTAGAGGGTTGGAGGAGGAGTGAGGCCATGTTGAGCTGGGAGGGGAGGGTGCACGTTGTACTTGTACGGATCCCCACTTAAACTGCAAGAAGAAAAATAATGAGAAAGTATAATGTCATTATACTAAAACTAAGTACAGATGAGAACGCAGAAACTGTTGCCTAGTTTCTGAAAATCTGTCAAACAGTAATCACACCGAGCGATCAAGTCTTAGAAAAGCTTAAAATACCTAGTATTTCTGTAGAACTGGCCTTCTTCACTGGTAATCTCATCCAAACGATCATTAGGTCTTTGTACAGGTGGTACAGACCAAGGTGAAGGAATTGAAGATGGCAATTCATCTGAAAAGTATCTTCTTCTGATCAACTGAAAAAGACAACTAATCAACGTGAGATGGATTTCTCAAGAAGAAATTCAAACCCACGAGACTAGAACTAAAAAGACAAAGACTGACCATGCGGAAGAATTTCGTCACAGCTTCTTTGTCATATCTTGCTTCTTTTGCAGCCTGTAAATACCCAAATCATTAGGTTGGAGAAAAACCATCAGTTGTTGACTTGCATTGAGCTAGGAATTTGACACACACAAAAAAGCATTTCTCCATTGGATCAAGTGATTAACATTGGAATATAGAAACAAACCATTCATGTCTCATAAAATAGTAAATTACAATGTACACAACAAAATTGATTCAGCTTCTAAAACCTCTTAAGAGTTCAATGACAGATTAGATTTAACAGCTTTAAATATAAAAAAAAGGGTAGTTCTATTCAGGACAAGAAATCTACTTCCAATTTCTGCTTTCTCTAATTACACTCTTCTTAGTTGTGATCTAGAAGGTTTGGGAACAAATAAAATGGTAGATTAAGTGTATAACATAACTAATACTGTATGAACAGAAAGCCAAATCAGCTATTCCAGAATTCAGCATAAGTGTGCAATAACAGAAGAGTCATATTGTGATGAGACAAAGCAAAGAGAAGCAGTTATCTCACAGCTAGAAGTGTGCCACTTCCAGGGAAACTCTCGACAAGAGGTAGCTCTTCACTCGGGGGAAGTAAACCCTGCTTCTCAACCCAGTGGCGGGCCATATCAACAAGATTACCACTGCTAACTCTGGTGCCTTCCTTTGCAACAATATCTGCCTTGTTTTTAATAACAATGAAGGGAACAGAAAGGCCACCAGGTCCTGCAGATCCCATGGGGGCAGAGAAAGTTCCAGTTGCTGCAATTTCTGAGGCCCATTTTATCAAGTTTGATTTTGTCTTTCTTTGGGAAAGATCATACACAAAAATTACGCCTGTATGTATTTATTGCCAAAGAAAATGAATCTTGATTTAGAAAGGATGAAAATCACTGAATAACCATTGGTAGCTGGACATTTAACTGAAACAAACAATCTAAACATAAAATCATATAGCAGGCTTACCATTAATTTGGGAATAGAAAAGAGATCTACAATCTTTGTAACGATCATGTCCTGAAATATCCCATAGTTCAACAAAAAAATCTCGTTCAGCATCCCCTTTGGTAATACTTGAGGAGCTGCCAGAACTTCCATATTTCATGTGCTGGCCAGAGAGAAAAAAGATTTTTTAGAGAAAGAAATCCGAACTAGTAGTAGTTTTAACCTTCTTATAAACATCCAAAGACTTTTAATCACCTTAACACTGACTGAGCATCCAATTGTTGGAGGAGGACGAGAGATAGAATGACCATTCATGACCAGGTGAACTAGAGAAGTTTTTCCAACACCTTAATAAGAACATACTATAGTTATTTATAATGTAAATGCAATTTAAAAACAGAAATACAAAACTACAGATTAAGAACAAAATCACTCGGGGGATTTCCAGATTTATAACCAGTAACATCCTGCACATGCAAATACACATTTGTTCTACCAGGTATACCCACAAGTGCACAACACAAAATCATACAATAGATGCGATGGATCTTGTATCTCTTTGTATCTAGTAAACGCCCTAATTCCATACATAAAGAGAGTTCAACATTCATAAACATCAGAGCGCCATAATTGCTATCTCCCTAACCTTTGCAGTTAAGGATAATGTAAAAGACTGAATAGTATCTGTTCCCGAAAATTTGAAAATAAGATGAAGATAATCAAGATCGAGAAAGCACCTGAATCTCCAACAACGAGTACCCTAACTTGGCCGCAAAGTGGGCCTCCGTTTTGCTCCCTGCTCTCCCTCTCTCTCTCCCTCCAAAACATCCTCTCACTTTCCCCGTCGCCCTCCTATTTTCGCAGCTCTGCGCAATATCAGCACAAACACAAAAACCTAGGTGTAAAGAACTAATCGGAAGAGGGAGATTTCGATTCGCAGGCTCTCGAAATCGACAAACTCTTCCGAAACCTAAAACTGAATCATTTCGAAGCCTCCCATGTACAGAAGTTCTTCACAATCCTCTCAGTATGGCGATCAAGTTCAACAACAACAAAAGCTTAGATTGTACGCCTCTTTAGAATAGCTTATAACTGGAAATGATTATTCTCAGATCTAGAAGTTAATCGGAGGATGAAGCTGATCGATTTCGAGCAATCGAAAAGGCGGTTGGCCGGTCTCGTGCACACTCGAGCTGTGTAAAGCGCTTTCTTAATATAGCAGATCTGGACTGAAGAGAGGGCAGCAGGGGTGTTTTTGGACATGATTTGTGTTTTATCTACGCCATTTATGAACGAGTCGGGCAGATTACGAATTTACCATTTCACTACTGTAATACCCGTGCCTTGCACGGAATTTTTTTATTTTATTTTACATTTGTAATAATTGTATATTTTTATTATTGAATAATTATTATCTTAATATATATTTGATTAGTTATTTAAATTAAAAATGACAAATTGACTAAAAAATTAAAGATATAAAAAATTACATTATATAAAGAGAGACGAAACTCTTCATAACTTTATTAATCATAAAAATTGGTTAAGTTGTCTTACAAACACGCATAGCCACAATCTTTTATATCAATACATGTAAATCGATAAAACATAATAAAAAGTTAATTTAACTCTAATACATGAAAATGACGTGAAACATAAAAGATGGCACGATGTTCAAAATTGTTATAAATTATTAAAAACTTCATTGTATACTACATTGGTTGTAGTATTATTTTTCTTCTTGTCTTTGTTGCAAATCAAGATCTTTAAACCTTTCTTGCTAGTCACCATTGATGAAGCAACATAAAACTGACCATGACTGAAAACAGGACGTGAAAGATACAAATCGACATTGGCAAGAGATTGTCCTTGGCTCTTGTTTATGGTCATAGCAAAACAGACAGTCAAGGAAAATTGTTTTCGTTGAAACTTAAAAGAAAATGAAGTGTCTGACGATGACATTATCATACGAGGAATCAAAACCGTATGTCCAATATTATAGCATGAAATAATTCTCCCTTGTATGACATGACTGGCAAGCTGCGTGATCTCGTCCCGTTGCATAAACCTGAAATCTGATCAATATTTCGAAGCAGCCTAATGTGCTTTAAGGACCAATTAGAATAAATGCATAACTGAAATAGACGTCAAACTAAAAAAATCTCAATTTATGTAAAAAGTTATTATTTATATTAACAATAATGTATCCCTTATTATGTATATCTAATATCACCAAATGTCAACATTATATTATTTTTGTTTTTATTCATACATACAATAGTCAATGGGACTTCGCAGATATATTTTAATAACAAAATAAATAAAAATACAAACTTAACATTTAATATAATTATTTAATTATACGTGCACTATAATAAAAATACAAAATTAACAATAAATTTGTTAACCTCGGCCAAGCCCAAAGCAATTCCTCGACCATTTTACAGACGCCGAAACTCGGCGCCGTGTTTGGATTTCACACTCGTATTCTTGAAGTTTCAAGAATTTTCTTTCCCCTTTCAATCTTTCTAGTTCGATCCACATAGTTTCTTTCCTCTTTCAATCTTTCCAATTCTTGAAACTTTGAATTTCATCTTTATGGAAATATCATCCAAGCCTTCGTTTTGTTTTTGTTCAAATCTTTGAGATCCAAATTGTTTTTTTCACAAAAAAATCCTCTAATCTACATGTTCAAGATCCGATTTATTCTTCATCCAAATAAGTTTATCACATATCCACACAAAAATTAGATTATTCTACAATCTCGTTCAGATCCAGAGGATGACAACGGATGACAACAGATCTGGATCTGGCTAAAGAAGGGTTAACTAAACCCTAAGTATTTCATAGATATGGAGCTTCATAAAGGTATTTAACATTTCTCTTTTTTAATTTCCTTCTCCGGATATTTTTTCGTTTTTAAATCATAATCTGACTTGTTCTGTGTCCAAAATTAAAAAAAAAATCGGGGATTTTGGATTTCATGTTGTGTTTATTTTTTTGTTGCTTTATCAGTTTCGTATCCTGTGACTAATTTGTTTTTTTAATAAAATGGTATGACGACTTCTGGACTTTGTTGAGGATGTGTTCATCTGTAATCTTCTGGAGCTTGATAAAGGCACCTTGATAAAGGCACCTTGAATAAGGAGGCTATGGGGTTCTCCCTAAGGCAACGAAGGTAATTTGTTCCTGTTTTAATCTCAATCTTTAATCGTTTGGCTTGTGAGATAATTTGATGTTTGAAATCATAAATTCCCTTCTGTTAACAAATTTTACATATTTTGACAAATTTCAGTGATTTCGCCTGGTTCTGTGATTTCATTGTTTTAAAATTTTACAAATTTCAGATAAAAATATAGCATAATATCATGCTCACATTTCATTCATTCATTTTTTGGTTTAAAGTGTGAAATGTTATGTTAATCTAGATTCTTCTTCATGAAGATTCGTGTTTATCTATATTTTTCTTTGATTATTAATATATGTAGTAATAAAAGTAGTTTAACTAACAATTTATGTAGTAATATAAGCTTCTGAATATAATATATTGCCCTTACATTATGTCTGGCTAACAAAAAAACTATAATATACTTAACTTAGGTAATACACTTTAGTCGGCTACATAAATGAATTATTGTTAATGGGCTTACTGGCCCAATAAATTTTTACAAATCAAGTTAACGGGCTTTGTTGTATTATATACTCACTTACACAGAATTCGCTATGATAATGGGCTTTATATATTGGGCTTAAAAAGATTTGGTACTAATGGGATTACCAATATATGTAATAATATGACCTTCTGAATATAATATATCGGCCTTACATTATGTTTGTGTAACAAAAAAAAAATATACTTAACTTAGCTAATATACTTTAGCAGCCTGCGTAAATGAATTATTGTTAATGAGCTTATTCGCCCAATACTACGACTTAAATATTAAGATAATGGGCCTGATGATTTACTGGTTTACACAACATTGGTTCTAATATAAGGCCCATGTTTAAATAAATTGAACGGGTTTAAATTGGGCTAATTGGCCCAGTAAAATATATGTGTGTAGACTTGGTCTAAATTGGACTAATAAAGCTTTGCAAAAAATGTTCATTTAGTTTTCTGATATCTTTTTAAGTTTTCTGATATCTGTATATAGACTGTTATATAAAGTTTGGTAAACATATTGGATAAATGGGATAGAAGGCCCAGTTAGAACATTTTTTAATCATTTACTAATTCGGAGAATTGATATATTCGATTATTGGGCTTTTACACGCGGCTCACCTAATTTGGGCTTATGGGCTTCTGCCAAATCGATTGACCCTATTTATATTCATTTATATTAAAATATAATAAGTATACTCAGTGATATATTCCGATAACACCCTTTCTAAACAATATCCTACATACAATAAAAAATAAAATATAGGATAATTAATGTATAAAATATTTTGTCAGTTTTATAATAACCATAATAAGAAGTCTTGATTGCAACCTACCTCTTCAAATAATCTAAAAAAATCAATTAACAATAAGTTACATTATGATAGTATAAAACTATAAATATGTATGAATATTAATCATAACAAATACTTTAATTCTTGTTAACTGAAATTACATATATGGGATTAGCATTATTTAAAACTTATAAATAGATTTCACTAATATGTGATATCTACTATTGAAACTATTATTAACTAAACAATGTCTTAACAAATAAAGACACACACCTGTGAGTATTTATGTTAAAGTGGTAGATTTATAACAGATAATTCATATCAAATATAAAACAATATAAATTAATTGTTAAGATATCAAGATTTGATAAGGATAAAATTAATTAATTAACGACTTAAATTAATTTGATAGACTGGAATGAATATCTAGCTGAAACAAATGAGTTAGTTACTTTAAAAGCAAATAAAAATGAGAATTAATTGTAAATTCACAAGATTTTAGTTAGTTGGATAAATAAATTGTTCCTACTTAAAAGATTTGTTTTAAAATTGATATCGGTAATAATTTATTCCTATTTAAAAGATTTGTTTTAAAATTGAGAATTAATTTGTTCCCTAGAGTGTGACGTATATTTGTTGAAGAAGACTAAAAATCCGGTAACAAACCATATAACCAAATTATATTTGTTAAGTTTTTTAAAAAGTTAAAATATTTAAAATTTAATTTTAAAGAATTAGTCACAAATTGACACCTAAGATTGGTTGACCCAAAATCAATATGGTGGTTCTAAATTTCGTTGCTTTAATATGTATATAGATAGGTGAGAAAAGAAATTAGTAGCATAACATTTTGATATGTAAATCAATTTAAGATATGTATTTTTACGTACTATTGCTAAGTGTTAACGAACTTTTGATATGTATATTAATTTGAAACGAAACACTTCCTGTAAAATTTCATCTCATTTAAATTCAAAAAGGAGATTAATATTAAATAATAAATATTCAAATTCAAATTCTAAAGTTCGTTAACAATAGTATGTAGAAAGGAAATTTGGAAGTGGTGCGATTTTGTTAAACAATCCTATCTAATTGGTTTTTAATTAAAAATAATTAAATCGTAATAAATTAGTAATATAATTTTCAAAATAGGTTTAAAACAACCATATCTAATTGGATGCTGAAAATGGTGAGTTCGTTAACATTTTTTTTTTTGGCTAAAAAAATCTTTTAGTTTGTATGATCTTAAATTGCCCTTCACGTTTATTTTGTAATATAGTTTAGGAAATAAATTGTTATAAAAATATAATGGTTGATCATTGATTTACAGCTTGTGAAATAAATTATTATACAAATATACTGCAAGATCTTTGATTTAAGGAAAAAAACACAAAGTCGGAAAAAATGGATTGAGCGCCACGTGTCTAAATTAACAGCATAATGCCACGTGGCGAATTTTTTCTTGGCTTATTATAGGAGTGTCACGTGGCTTAATAGGTCTTTGTGTTTAGTAATTATATAGTAGATTATTATTTATTAATAGTAAAAGTGTCAGGTGCGAAAGCGTTTCGCACCTTAACGTACAAAATATGAAAGTTTTTCAACCGTTTGATTTGCTTCAGTTTTTTGCATTGTTACATGCGTTTTCTAATTATTATTATTTTCGCTCCAGTCTTCTTTTTTTCGCTTCAGCTTTTCTAATTATTTTTTTGCACTTTTTTTTATTCATTTGCACTTCCTCTTTAACCACTTGCACTTCTGTTTAACAACACTTTCTTCCTACTGGCTTGCACTTTCGTCATTTCGATTGCACTTATTCATTATTCTGATGCACTTTCTGTTCACTTGCTTGCACTTTACTTCGTATTCTCATGCACTTTCTTTCTATTGGCTTGCACTTCTGTTTAACAGCTTGCACTTTCGTTCTATTCGCTTGCACTTATTCATTATTCTGATGCACTTTCTGTTCATTTGCTTGTATTTTAAATATTTTTTAATCTCATATTTGCTTGCACTTTCTGTTCACTTGTTTGCACTTTATTCTGTATTTACATGCACTTTCTTCCTATGGGCTTGCACTTTCGTCATTTCGCTTGCACTTATTCATTATTCTGATGCACTTTTTGTTCACTTGTTTGCACTTTACTTCGTATTCTCATGCACTTTCTTCATATTGGCTTGCACTTTCTCTTATTTAATCTCTTGAACCTAAAGTGCAAGCATATAAGAAAAATGAATACCATATTTGCTTGCACTTTCTGTTCACTTGCTTGCACTTTACTCTGTATTTACATGCACTTTTTTCCTATGGGCTTGCACTTTCGTCATTTCGCTTGCACTTATTCATTATTCTGATGCACTTTCTGTTCACTTGTTTGCACTTTACTTCGTATTCTCATGCACTTTCTTCCTATTGGCTTGCACTTTCTGTTATTTAATCTCTTGAACCTAAAGTGCAAGCATATAAGAAAAATGAATACAGAGTAAAGTGCAAGCCAATAGGTAGAAAGTGCATGGAAATACAGAGTAAAGTGCAAGCAAGTGAAAGCAAATATGAGATTAAAGAATATTTAAAATGCAAGCAAGCGAACATAAAGTGCATCAGAATAATGAATAAGTGCAAGCGAATAGAATGAAAGTGCAAGTTGTTAAAAAGAAAGTGCAAATGAATTTAAAAAAGTACAAAGGATTAAACAACAGAAAAGTGCAAGCCATTAGGAAGAAAGTGCATGGAAATACAGAGTAAAGTGCAAGCAAGTGAACAGAAAGTGCAAGTACATATGAGATTAAAAAATATTTAAAATGCAAACAAATAAACAAAAGTGCAAGCAGGAAAACATAAAGTGCAAGCATATAAGAATAAGTGCAGGTAAAAAAATATAAAGTGCAAGCATATAAGAATAAGTGCAAGTAAAAAAATATAAAGTGCAAGCAAATAAATACTAAGTGCAAGCGAATAAAAATAAAGTGCAAGAAAATAAACGAGGAAGTGCAAGCATATAAACATAAGGTGTATTTGAAGGCAAGAGAACAACACTGAGCCAATAAAGCGCGTGTAAATAAATAAAGGTTTTTTCCTATTCTCTCTTGTCGTGGATCTCGCCACCGTGGACGGCTAATATTCTTTCGTATTTTGTATCTTAAGCGGCTTTCGCACCCGAACCGCGTCCTTATTAATAAATTATGACTGTATAGTGTGTAATTGAATTATTTAGACTATGGTTTTGGAATTTTATTTATACAAAATTGCAAGAATTTCGTAATATTCGGATCCTCCCAAATATACGAGTTTATAATTATTATTTTTTATATAAGGTAAGAATTCGAAATTACAAACAAATATAAGTAAAACTTTGAGAGATCGAAAACATTGACTGTCCGAAAGACCGATAAAAAAACAAAAAGACAATCCATAAACAAAAAATGAAGATAAAACAACAATAAGAGATACAAACAAAGAAGATGAAACTGAAAAACTCAAAAGTGAAGTGAGTAAAACACAAACAATACTGTGTCGCCGAAAATATAATCATACTCTATCAAATCCGAAACTATAACTCGATTCACCGTCTAAAAAACTACATCGATCCTCTAAAGGGTGCATCCGATGTAAGTTGTGATCAAGGGGTGGCTCGCAAAAATAGAGCAGTGGTCGGAGCTTCTCGCTAAGAGGTAGTTTATAAATTGTGTTTGATGATAAGACAAAATGGTAAAATTAAAAGCTGTTTTCTAATTAACTTTTAAGCCACTACACTATTTTACTCCAAAAATTGATTACTTTGTTCTGTAAAATCTCGTAAATTCGCAAATTATCCGAAGTTTATATCTACACTTTGTCAAAATTAAATGGACTCGACTAAAACCATATCCGAAATTTTTGAACGATTAACGAGTCGTAAATTGTAAATTGCCTTACCAATACGATACGATATTACAATGAGCCTTCGACATCTACTATTTCAAATCGTGTACCATTATATTTCCATCCCTCTATAATTTGATATGTTATCCATTAAAAGTATAATCTGTGTCCCCAAACGAGAATAATTTGGGGTAAAAGAAATGGTACAAAGTTTTGGCACAGCGGAGGTCCACCGGTAGCGAAGGGATAAAGCTAGACAGTACTAGAACCGATGAACGTGTTGGCGCCACGTCCCACGCTTCAGTTTATAACATCCGTCGCAGCATTCTCGAGCTCTCGCGCTCGTTGGCGAAAACCCCAATGGCACTCGAAACCACCTCATCCGTCGGATTCTTTACCAGAATTTCCGGCTCCGTACCGAACCACCGGATTCGGATCCCCGAATTCGTTTCTGATTTGGTTCCGAATTGCCGGAAAACCGCTCAACCTGCTCTGCACAAAAGGATCCGTTTTGCTGGGCAAACGGGGATTGTTCCGGTGGTGTCGGATTCAGGATCGGATGTTTTGGAGACGGCGCAGGAATCCGGATCGCTGGTTAGAATTGTGGCGGTGGTGGGAGAAGGTAGTATCAGTCCTCTGAAAGGAGCGCCATGGGAAGAGGTTATGCTTCACACTGTAAGTGACACCTTATAATTGCAATTTCTGGTGGATTGAATGGTTTTATTTAATTTGCGAGGATAAAATGCCAGATTTGCCAATCTTAGGGTTAGAATTAGCTATTAATAGAAATTTGAGGAGGACAAGTGACAATTATGAATCATTGTTGCTGTGCATAGCTTCATTCCATTCTAATTTCTTGTGGTTGCAGGCAAAGAGGCTGAAATGGGTTGATGAAGAATTCGAGATGTCGGTATTCACTGACAATCTGTGCCGCTCGGATAATCAAGAAGTTGAAAATCTCGAAACGGAGCTTCAATGTACCGATATTTTGCTGGTTGTTGCTCTTACGAGTCAAGAATCCATCAATTGGATAAAAAAAAGCAGCAAAAATATCCCAAACATCATATGTTTTAGCTCGTCTTCTGGCTTGATGAACAAGTTGGGTGGATCAGTTCTAAGTAACGAAGCCAAGGGAAGCGTGTTCGGCTTCGCTCAACCGGAGAAAGCAAAGGAGCAAACCGAGCTAGTCGAAACCATAACAGAAGCTTGGCAACGGCAGAATTCAGATGACATTCGATTCTGCATTCTGGTGATAATCAACGCCTACATAAGGCCAGTTTCGATCCTCCAGAACCTCCGAGCAAAGGGTTTCTCTACGTTGAGGTGCATGGTAAGCAACTGTGGACCTCAGATTCTCAACTGCTTACTCGATCCCAACTGCAGAAAAGCCCTCCAATGCTTAAACAAGTGCAGCCCCGTTGACCAAGTCTGCAACTACCGTTGTATCGCGTCATACGAAAGCCCTTATCTAGAGGCATTCTCTCTGTGCGTTCTCCAGAAGAACAACTGCTTAGAGCTAGACGCGAAGATCCCTGAAAAGCCACGTGTACCTCCAATGGAGTCGTTTCGAGGGGCCGATCTTTGCCACGAGGCGGCTGAAGATCTGTTCATAGGTTGGTTAGGCGATCTTGAGTGGAGTTGGCGGGTTGTTGCAGGGCAAAACCCTGCATACGATCAGTTTCCTTGCCAGTACCAGCTGTTCTACAGGGGAAAGGCTAGAGGGTCGTTTTGGTACGAGCCGATTTTCCAGGTTAGGACGCTGGATGGGAGGAGCGTGTGGAGGAGACGAAGATATAGAGTGAGAAGAGGGAAAGTGGCGGGTACGTTTCAGTTGAGTGTGTTGGATAATGGGGTTGTGTCGAACGAGTTCTGGACGATTGTTGACGTGGCGGATGATCTGAGCTGGGGGTTGTTTCATTACCGCGGTGCTGCTCGAGCTGCTGGGCAGTGTTACACGGGAGCTGTACTTGTGAGCCCGGATGGGCAATACCCGGATCCGGTTGGAGGTTTAGGGTTGTCTAGGGCGTTGGAGAAGTGTGGGATTAAGGAGTGGGAGATGTTTAGGGTTGATAATTGTTCATGTTCTGAGGCTCCACTGGGTTTGCCTCAAGGATCAAGCTTGCATTGTAAGATACAAGTTGGAGATCGGAAACATTCTTCTGCTATAGTATAAGCTCTAAATTACGATCGAAAATCTCAAAATGTAAAAGGCGGCATGATCGAGCAGTTTATTAACGGTGGACGTACGGATACTAGTTCAAATCACAAAAGTGTAGCAAGTAAAGGGAAAGCAAGCGATAGTAACGTGGAAGTGGTAAGGGAGTTGGTTGCACTGGCAATTTGAATAGGAAAGCCGCAGGACTTGGTAGAGGCGTTTTTGGTGGTGAGCCTGCCAAGGCCTTTGAAGTCGCAATCGCCGAAATCCTGGCCGTTCATCTGGAAGAACATGTTGAAAGCGTAGGAAGCGGAGTCCTTCTTCTGTAGGGCGGAGCACGATCCTCCTTGTAGCAACGGCGAGCAATCGGCACGTGCGCACACCCAACCTAACGAGTCCGGAAGTGAGCTCAAATCCTTCGCCTCCCAATCCAGCACGCACCATTGGTTGTCCATGTATTTTACGCCCTCCGCTGCCACTAGCTTTTTTTCCTGAAAAACGCTTACGATTTTATGAGTCAAATACTTCTCAATTTGTACACACGCATCCAACATTTTCTTTTGTCTTTATCATGCCAGTAAAATTGAGCTTATGAAAACCCAATTTGATGTAAAAGGAGGTTGAGAAATGAAATTACCTTGCCGTTGGGGTTGGGGTTAAACTGAAACTTAGGCCTGCCGTCATAGGTAAAAATGCCCCAGTGCCTCTCAAACGGGCCCGGCGCCACACTCTTCATATTCTCATCCAACAAACTAAACAAATAAACATCCAACGGGCCGGGCCGCATCGGCGTCCCCTGGTTTCCCGCCAATTTCTTCATCAAGCCCTCGTAAAAGCGCTTCGCATACCTGACGTTGGCGTTCTTCTCGCCGTCAGTGGGCCACCCGACTTCGCCCACAACGATCTTCAGATCCCCCCTCCCATTCTTCTTCAGCGCCCAAACCAGCGTGTCGAAATTGGCGTCGAACACGCTCTTGTAGTTCTTGCCGTTGTCGTTAATGGTGCGGCCGTTGCCGTCGAAGAAGGCGAAGTCGGCGGGGAAATTAGGGTTTTGGTAGAGGCTGATGTAAGGGTAGATGTTGACCATGAAGACGGAGTTGATGCTGTGGAGGAAGTTGACGATTTGGACCATTAGGGGTTTGATGTCGGACCGGAAGTCGCCCCCCGAGGGGGAGTCGGAGCTTCCCTGGTACACGTCGGAGTTCAGCGGGATGGTGGTTTTTATGGTGTCGCCGTGCCCGGATTCCTTTAGCGCTTGTTGGATGTTTTTCATGGCGGGAAGAGTTAGGTTTGTGAAGCTGCCGTTGTAACTCGTCAAGAACGGCTCGTTTCCAATTGCCACGTACCTACTCCACACCAATCATTAAACTTTCTTATCGAATAGCATATTATATATATATAGACGCAGATCTGGATAGAAATGACACTTATATGAAAACGTATATATAGATTAAAAAAAAAATCATGCAAATTTTGTCATTATATACATGAGTTTTAACCTATACATAGTCATAAAAATGGTAAGAAATTATGAACATATATATAAAAATTCATACACATCTTAATTTTAACTTACACAGTAAAAAAAAAAGATATACATACAGACAAAAAATCATATACATCACAATGTATATGTATGCGTTTTTACTTACACATAGTCACCCAATACTCATAAATTTATGTACATACAGGTTTGCATGAATTTTTACATGATGAATTTCTACCTATCAAAATCATACACATATAGTCATAAATCCATGCACACTGACATTCTCACCTAAGCGTTCATTCTTAGATAAACATTTTTCATATATATATATATAGTTAGTTAGATAGCATCATTCTGAAAGTAGATGAAGCTAGCGTTACACATGAATACCTTATATCAACACCTTTGTCAACAGCCCTTGTAACATTCTCCTTGACCCATTTCTTGGCGGGGCCATACTTCTGGAACCTGTGAAGCTGATCATTGGGTACTGCAATAATGACTTGGATATCCGAATGTGCCAACGATTTGACCGTGGACCAATCCGAATCGAACAGCTTCACCTTCTTGATCTCATTATCCTTGAGCATGTTTACCACAATGTCTGTTGGCAATGGCTGGGAAGCTATGATTCCCCAATTCACCCCAATAGTACTACTCCCTCCACCCTCTACTACTACCGCCGATGCAACCAACATTAACATTGTAAGGGCCCGCAACAGGCCCACCGTCACCTGACCCATGGGCTCGCTGTAGAATTATAGGTAATGTATATGGTAACCCTAATGGTAATGAGAGATGGCAAGAAAGTATGATACAACTAGGAATGAGTAATTGTACATAACAACATTTTTCGTTTTCAAGGTATGAAGGTTGAAATTGAAATGAGCTTTCTTGAGTTTTCGTTTTCGTTTTTGTTTTTGTTTTTTGAAGGTAATTGAAATAAACTTTGGGAAAATGAAAGGAATGGCTTAAAAAGGGTAATTTTTGCTATTTTTGGGAGATAATGATGGAGTATAAGCTGTCTTTGGTGATTATAGAACTGGTCGTTAACCGGATCCAAAATGAGTGGAATGCTCTTTGAAGTTGCGTTGTCCCCGAATTGTGAGGGCATTAGCCAGAATGATTTTTCAAGTGCATGATATAATTGTGTAATTTTTTAATTTCGTGTCAATAGGATTAAGGCCAAAGGTGTCAAAACTAATACAGCATTTTTCAAGGGAAAATTATATGACATTAATTGAATTGGTTGGGTTCATAGGCAACGGTGTTTTATAGCCACTATCTGATAGAATAGGAGCTCTCCCAAAAACCCTTTTGCAATGCAAATCAACAAGAAACGAGGATAACAAATGCAACCAACATCCAATCCTAAGACCAACCCAACACAGAAGAACAATCATATTCGACTAGATAATGGCAAATCGAGACTCGACACAGCTACGACAACAATCAAAGGCTAATTAATGGCCCTTGTTCCAACCTGATTCCTCATATCTTATCGACCTTATCGGCTCTAACAACAGGGTTAGCCTTTGCAATCGCGTCTTGCCCAGCGGCCTTGTAGTCGAACACGCACTCGTGCTTGTCCGAGTACCGGTGCAACGAGCAAAAGGTCTGCCCGCAACGGCACTTGAACCCGGTTAACCCGACCCGTTTCCTGCAGAAGCTGCACCTGTTGGGGCCTGAGCTACTACTGCTCTCAATTGCAGCCTCAATCTGAATCCCTTCCCCTTCTGTTTCCTCCCTGGTTTTGTTCACCTGTTCTTCACCCTTGGAATCCATTGAAGCCATGGAATTCTCCAGTTGCCTGGCCTGCTTCACAAGGATATCTTTGTAGCATTTCGAGCAGAGGTTATTGGTAGCCGGGTTCCCGAAAAACCCGCAGTTGTTCGCACAGAAGCTTGGTTCGTCGCTGGTTTGGGCTTCATTTGACATTTTTATGAGGAACTGTTTTTCAATTGGAAGAGAGCCGAGTAATTTTGAAAACTAAGATGTACAAATCCCCAATTCAATTTGTACCAAGACCCCCAATTTCAAGACCAAAAACGGCCGTAATCAGCAAAAGGGACAAACTTTTTTCATCAAAACCCTACTTCAGCGAGACCTAAAAACTCAAACCTTTGATCAATCGAACAGCATAATTCAGTATACATACCCATGTCATCTTACAAGGCGAGAGCTTAATTGAATTGAGAAGCACTTGAAAGAACAGAAAACCCCTCTTCTGCGACGGATTGAGGAAGTTTTGTGGTGGCCCTCTTCTTGTAATTGAAGGACGGAAATCTGAGTTTGGAGAATTTTGGGTATTTGGGTTTGTCAGAAGAGATCAGGGGTTGGATCTATCTAGAAGAGGAGAAAGAGACAAAAGAGTACTCATATACTAAAAGCGATTCAATTGAAAGTTGGTTTGGAAAGCAAGCAAAGGAAGGTGGCGTTTTAGGGGTGGATTAGGTGTGAAGGTGGCAAGATTAACCCATGAAAAACACTTTCTTTTTCATTTGATTCGATCCTTTGAGAATAAAACTACTAATTTTGTGCACAATCCCTTGATTTGACAATGAAATAGCTACATGATTTTCTATCACCGTATATGTCATGCAATTTTCACAGGGCCAGTAAGGGAAGGATGAGGACAAACATTACAAACTCAAGGAATTGCTTGTACGAAAGAAACTCCATTACTTTTTTTGTATTGGCAAATCAATTTTTTTTTATTAGATAAAAATTAGATTGAAAATTTTAGAAAAAACATTTTATGAATCTATAATATCTTTTCGAATGAGAATTATAAATTTTAGACTAGTTTGAATATATTCCAAGAAACTCTTCTAACAAATCAACTTTATTATGCCATGACATTAACTAGAGGTAATGGATTCATTCAAGTCACTTTGATATTTCAAAATTCTTCAAAAATGTCCATTACCCAACTCTAACAAATAAAAATGACTACGGCTCCGTTCGACAAAGTTTTTTTGAGATTAACAGAGCTTGATTTTCTTTTTAATCTAGTTAATGAATGTTCGGTAAAAAAAAAACAATCTAGCTTAGAGCATCTTTAACAAGGGGCTTATTGAGTTTTTTTGATTAAAAAATTCAAAGCTCTCAATAAGCCCCTCCTTGGAGCTTTAAAAATGGGCAAAATTTAAGCCCCTCAAGTCGGGGCTTATTGGAGGGGCTTATTTTTTGCAGCGCCATGTGGCGCGTTTTTATTGGACCGCGTGAGTGCGCCTAGATGGTGCCATGTGGCGCGCGATCGGACGGTCAAGAATTGTTCTGACTGTCCGTTTTTTTAATTTACAAAATAGAATATTTTTTTTCTTACATTAAAAAAAATTAAAATTTTTACTATAATTCTAATTGTATTTTTCTTTATCCATAGACACCCATAATGGTTGTGTTTCTTATATTTTTGAAATTTGTTTATTGTATTTTGTATATTATTAATTGAAAATTAATATTTTTATTTTCTTCTATTTTTTTCTTTATCATTTCATATAAAGAATATATTAAATATTAAATATAAAAAATATATTGGTAATTTGATATAAATGAAAGGGTATATTTATAATTTAATATACTCCAATAAGCCCCTCATCCACTAAAGTTAAGGAAATGAGTGAGGCTTATTGGAGAGGCTTATTGGCAAAAAGTCTCCAATAAGCCCCTCATTAATGATGCTCTTAGGGAGCTTATAGTAGATTAACGAAACTTAATTTTTCCATTTTTTTTAATGTGATCCCCCCTAGATTGTTGAAGATTAACAAGCTGAATTTTACATTTATCTCATTTCAGCTTGTAATACTGAACACCAACTATAATTTTTAAATAATTAAGTTAATAAATTCAGCTTCAGCTAGTCATTCAGCTCCAGCTTCAGTTACTTATTCAGCTCCAATTCTTCATTTCAACTGGATTTACCGAACAGTGCCTCTTTATAAAAATAATCCATTTAAAAAAAACGTACTAAAACTAATTATTTTCAAGACTTAAATTAATTCACGGATATGTCCTTCTATTTAATAAAAAAGGAAATAAACTAGTCAAGTCCGACTTTAATGTAAGAGAAAAGAAAAAATATCAGTTTTAGGGCTCGTTCGGTAGGGCTTATTTCCGGGTCTTAAGGGTCTTATTTTCACTGGTAAGACAAAAAGGCTTATCTTTCTCATTTTTCACGTTCGATATTCAGGGGACTTATGGGAGACTTATGGAGGCTTATGAGGACTGAAATCCTCTCAATTTCTCCAGCTCCATCCTCCAACTTATGGGTCTTATCTGATGAGGCTTATGGAAAAAAAATCGACATTGCCCCCGACATTTTCCCCCTTCCACATTTGCCCAGCAGCTTCATCGAGAGGTTCCATCACTGTTCGAGCCCTAAGTTCTTCGATGTGCTCGCAGATCTGTTCGAGCCCTTCGCTGGATTAGCGCCCTTCGACATTTGCCCCCTTCGACGTTTGCCCATCAGCTTCATCGAAAGTTGCCATAACTGTTCGAGCCCTTTATTTCCTCTCCAGATCTGAAAGCTTGCACAACGGGGCTTCATCGAAGTGAGGTCGAGCCGCCATTAGAGATTTATTCGAGCTATGCGCAACCAAAGCAGCTAAACACGAAGACGAATTGAAAATTTGGGGATACGATCCGAGAGCTGGGAGAGTTGGGAGGTGGAGGAAGATGATCTGGAGATGAAATGAAAATTTGGGGATACCGAAAGAAGACGATTTGGAGGAAGACGATCGCAGATTTGAGGAAGACGATCGCATATCTACTAGTTAGCTACCAGCTAAACACGAAGACGAATTGGGAGGGTGGGAGAGCTTCAGGTTGCTTCCAATCACGAAACCCTAAGGAAAATTTGGGGATATTTTTTTTTAATAAGGGCAAATATGTAATTTTAATGTGAAATTAAGTTTTAATAAGTCATTTATACCGAACAGACATTTATGATTCAGACTCTTACATTTAGCTTCAGTCTCAATACAATTCAGCCCACAACTTATTTTCTTCCAATCAGCTTCAACTCAATTCAACCACTACTTCAACTTCAATCCCAATAAGGATCCGTCATACCGAACAGACCCTTAATGGGCCAACAATAATAGATCAATACTTGAAAAAGCCCATATAAAATATTTTCCGGTTTTACATAAAGCGGCGGGTAACGGGAAATTTCAAACCGCCTTGCGCGGAAGAAGGAATTCAAGAATTTCAGCACCACTTCTCCACCTCCCGCCCATCTCTCTGTGGCCGAGCAAATCCCTAACAGGTGATTTTCAGAGCTCGATTTTGCAGCGCAAGATCTTCCGGGTATCCCTCTTTTCACCTCGCAATTAAACGTGTACGATCTATCTCCATCTTTCTTTGTCTCTCTTCGTGCTTGTTTCTCCTTAATGTGAGATGAATTTGTCCCTCCCTTGATTTTCTCTGCGTTGTTGTTTCGCTAAAATTATTAGTTAGTGATTGGCATTTTGCAGTTGTTGTGGAATTAGAGCTTAAATTTGAGGGTTTCAGAGTTGGAGATTTCAATTCCCAAGAATCCCAACTTCTCGATTGTTTCTGATTTAGTTCATATATGCTAGATGCGTACTACAGAAACCCTAATTCTGCCCTATTTCGCGTGAATGTAAGTACTGCTATTTGTTGCCCAATCTATAACCGGTATTTCATTCATTTTTTTTAGCCCAACTTATATATGTATAATTTCGTCTACTGCATATGCTATTGCAATTTGATTGGGCGAATTTACGTAATTAGGCTCCAACTCCAGATCTCTTATTCAGTAAGTTCTGTTTGCAGTGAACAACATGAATTTGTTAAAGTGCTGTTTAGATTTCAGGAGAAATAGGCGATCATGAAATCTACAAAGCAGCAGAAGGAGGAAGCATCGAAGTCTTCAGCCAAAAGGAAGGCTACTAGAAGCACAACTAGTCTCAAGAAATCTACAAGCTTCTCTAGAGTGCAACCTTCCAATGCAACACGTCAGAATTCTCTTACCCACTGTTATATGATTATATCATTTGCTTTCTCTATGGTAGATTTTTTTTTAAAAAAATCTATGAAAGATAATCCTAGGCCATAAAGTATGCCCTTTGTATTCAGCTGTGTCATATGAATGTATGATTGAACAAGGAATGTTTTGCTGTTTTTTTTATTGGGTATGTGTGGTTTTGAATGCGCTTTCTATAGTTTGCTAGCTCCTTGTTGCTTGTACTGATGCTTACTGAGTGATTTGTGATGGGTGCTTTTGGGGCCACATTCCTGAATATGTAAGATGTGCTTGTCACTGATGGTCTAATGCTTGTCTTAATAGGTCATTGTGAGCAACTTATAGGAGCAATGGAGCTTGATAAGAAACATGTTGATTCTCAAGAGCAGGGTTGCTCTAGCTTAGAAAAAGTTGCTACTCCAGTTGCAGTTGACAAATTACCTTCAGGAGGTCATGAACATCAGGCAGTACTTTTCCCTTCTGCAAAAATCAAGCTGCAGCTTTTTCCTCTAGATGAAAGAACTCAAATGGGATTAGAAAAGGTGAATTGCTTGTGTAGCATGCATAGAACATTATTTTTCATCAATGGGGTTCGTAAAATATTTTTTGTTGTAAATGGAATTGACCTTCAGTGAAGCTTTCCATGTACTTCATGTAGGATGGTCACAATCCACACTTGGAATTGACTCTGAGTGTTAGGAAGAAAATACCTTCTGTGCTCAAGCACCTAAATAATAAGTGGGGCAGTTCAACCGTTGCTTTGGGGGACCCCATACTCTTCCCTTTTAACATTCAGCAGGAAAACTTAGCTGCTTATAGATGCTGGACTCTGAAGGACAACAGTATAACTGCAGGAGATGTTCATGCAGCCATAGGATCTCCGGTTCTATTTCGGTTGAGGTTTGTCTTATTATCACATCTATCTTAATTAGATGATTGAGTTTAGATGTATCCTAATATTTCCTTCCATTTGATCTTTTGAAGGTATGGATGGTTTTCTACTCAACATAAAAACATTTTGATCCCTCCGTCTGATGCTTCACCAGAAGGTTGCGATATACTGGAAACTTCAACTCCGAGTAAGGTGATAAGTGAGGAATTGAAAGCAGTTACTGTTGTTGAACAACCAACAATAAGTGCAGTGGAACAATTGCCATCAGCTGATCCATCTAATACTGAGGTATACCCTGATGTCATGTGTCTCTAAATAGCCTTTTGGTTGTAGATTTGAGTGCTGTCATATTGTCATATAACCTTTTGGTAGCCATTACTTTGGTTCAGGAATCTGTCAATAAAAAGAAACAAGCATAAAACATATCCTTTTTTGTGTGTGGAAGACATGCCTTAATTTGGGATATTTATAACCTTCTCTCTTAGTTGAGTTGATAAATCAGCATGAGCCATAGGAACTGCTAGGAGTTAAAGAAGCTAGCTCTAATATATTTGGTTTGATTCTCTCTTAGTTGAGTTGATAAAAATCCTTCTTTTAATGATAAATCAGCATGGATGTGAAATACTAGAAGTTAAAGAAGCGATCTCTAATTTATTTTCATAAAATTTGCCACATCTTTTACTAACTGTTGGATGCATAACATCCTTTCAATGTCCAGGGACTGGGGCTGGAAAATGGAGTTTCTCATGCATCAGGTTTGTGGTTTGATTCATTAAACAACATAAGCTTTGGGGCCCTTCTATCGGAAGAATCTTTGCTTGGAAAGTGCAGCATGCTTTTTCCAAAATCAGATGATGGCAGATGTGTGTCTCAGCCAGCTCAGCTGCTTGCTGATTCAATGGATGCTTTCATCTTCAACCATCTAAAGAGTGCTCAGGGGCCAGAGGAGAACAGATTAGGTTTTCAACCTTCTCCAATGGTTGCTGATTCCTTGGATGCCTTTATTACTAATCATCTAAAGAATGCTCAAGAGCCAAAGAGTAACAAACAGGAGTTGCAGCCTTCTCAGCTGGTTTCTGATTCATTTGATGCATCAGTTGCAAAGTACATGAATAACGCCCAAGAGTCTAGAACTCTTTCAGTACCATCATCTATTCTGGACGCGGAAGAAACTTGCCACTCGTTTGCTTCTAAGAAGCCCCATTTCTCCGAGAAAGAATTCCTTGGTGATGGAAGACGTTTCTTTGCTGCATTATCTGCCCAAGATTCTGAGCTGAAATCACACAATAGTTCAAAAGCTACTGAGGTATGCAAGTTTGCCTTTTGTTATTTTGTTGATTTGAGGGTAAGAGTGAGTTCAAAAGCTACCTACTACCTAGGCCCTTTGATAAATCTGTATAATAAAAATAGAAATGATATTATTATTTCTTGTCAGCATTAATTAAATTACAAAGTCGTTTTTTTTTTATGTTTTGCTTCATTGGCCAGGCTATCAACAATCAGAATGGGAGTACTGATCACAAACCTGAACCAGAAGCCCAATGTTCAAAAGGATTTTTAAATGATGAAAGCAGCCTTGGTTTCTCCAAAATTAATTGGGTATCCTAACACTCTTTGTCTATTTTTGCCCAATATATCCTAACACTCTTTGTCTATTTTTGTCCCTCCTGATTTGTATTCTAAGATGAAGATAGAGAGAGTATTTGACTACATAGAGTAAATATTATAATTTCTTCATGACATGTTCTTTTTATGTGGATTATCTTAGAGATACTTGGTGACGAAAATATGAAGTTTTTGGTTAGAAAAGATTGTATAAACTGTTGTTAATTGTTAGTGTATTAACTCCTTGGAATTGGTTAATGATCAATTCTGTATTTCTGAAATTTGACATTCTTCTTTTGATATGGTCAATTGGGCTTGTGTCTGCAGACAGACTCTATGGGACCTTTTGATCTCAGTCTACCCGCTCAGCAGATGATAAAGGGCGACAGCGTTAGCCTCAGTGAATTTGTCAGGTAATGGGCTGTGGTGTTCTATATAATAGAGGCATACAGTTGGCAAGTGACATAGCCCAAAGCTTTGTGCTTCTGGAAGCAGGGACAAAAGTTTGTGAGTTGTGAAAATTTGGCTGTACATATCAGTATATCTCTGAGCTCTGAACTTGCAAAAGAAACGTTTCAACAGAAGTTTAAGATGCTTAGTCATTGGAGACTGATGCAAATATATACTATTTGAACTGCAGTGATGCAAATATATATTAATATCATGTTGCTTATAGTTGCTAATATAATCTATTACTAGGAATTTGCTTAAGTAGTTCTTCCATTATGTAGATGTTCATTTTCACTTGTCTAAATTTCCACACTTTCCTTGGGATTTCATAACAGGCACATTGCACATCGCCTCAAATTCAGGAATCAAAAGTTTCCAACTCCTTTATGTCCTCCGAATGTCACACTGACATGAAGGAAATTAACCCCGATTCAAATCTAGTCTTATTATATAATGATATCGTAGTTTGGTCAGAATTGGTATCAGTTTGGTATTAAGGAGTCTTGATATCCAAGTTGATAATGGGAAATGGCCAAATGGGAAACCTTGTGTTTGGTAGGATGTTTTCATATTTGATATTAGGGGTGCGTTTAGATTAGACCCCCCTTTCCCTTGCATTAAATCTTAACATTTAATTCGAGATAATACAGTATAAAATGAATTTTGGAGTGTAATCCAAAAGCAACCTAATATCCAAGATTCCCAAGGTTTGAAGTTTGAAAACCTTAGAAATTTTGGCTCATTCTAGAGTTCGGATACCTGTGCCTATGTAGTATGCTATACAGAATAGAGGAAATAAAAGCTCTTGCACCAGTAGCAGACTTGATAAGTCGTAATTCAGTAAATACGTTGTATTTTATATATGTGGTCTCTGGGGTGTCTCACATTATACGTAATGTGGGCCTTGCATATTAATGAGAACGTAAAACTGGGCCGGACTTGGCTTATCTTTTTCTTATTAAATATGACTGCTCTCATTATGCCAACTGTTTATTACTACATTGCCAGAAATTGTTTATTAGGCTAAGCAAACATCGAAAACCTAAACGTGTTCATGACAATTATTAACACAAGTACGTCCTGACATAGTGGTATTGAAATTTTGCATATTCGTATATATATATATATGATATGTTGAATTTTAAGTTTTAACCCAAGTACAATAACAGAACCTTGGTGAATTATTGAAGGTAAGAAGTATGATGTTCACTTTCTATGCATGCATCACGCGAAAAATCTTCAACTTCTACGCTTTGCGTTTAATAAAGGGTGGGTGACCGTGGAATCGAGTCATAAAGGGTGTAAATGAAGTTCTTGTGACGTCACTCCAAGTGGTCGACGTCTAAAGCGATTACCAATTAAGTTCTCTTCTTTTTTTTTTTGGGTCGAAACTAATTAAGTTCTCTTACTATGTAGTAATATGGATGATGGATTGAGTTCGTGGGTTACGTAGAAAGGCCGCTTTTTTTGGGACAGATGTATATAATGCGACTAAGCCATGTTTCTATATATAATTCGATATTTCGATCTAATAGTTGATCTAGATGAGATCAAGTTGTTTGCAATTATATTTGTTGGTAACTAAACTTGTAAGCTAATCATCAATTAGTTTCTTAATTTCCAGCATATATACAATAAAGCTTGCTACCTTTGAAAGGTACGTGGCATGCGGTGATTGAGTGAAGCTCGAGGAACAAAAAATGCAATGCTGTTAAGAGACAAGTTAACGATGATGTTACTAGCATAAGTACTACTGCAAAGCTAAATCTACACGTAATAATCGATTACTTCATTGAAGAATAGTATCCTTAACACAGCTATATGAAGATATATATGCAAGATGTTAGGGAACGTGCACGCGCATTATCACATGCACGAACTAAGGTCGATCACTGCAATGCAATGTACGTGGTTATTTAGCATTCTTCATTTAATTAGCTCCTAGTACTCTTGCAACACAATTTATAATTTATATATCTTCACTTACAATCTTACATGCACGTGGGATTTTGTGCATCACGTACTCGATCTTTTTATGTATACCATATATATATATATATATATATATATGCATGTACCTAGCTATATTCGTCACATCCAGTGCGACTGATCGATGTACATGATTAGCATCCATCAGTTGTTATATTCTGTGAATATATGTATACAACTCACAATACACGCACTTATAATATAAATCTATGTTATCGAGTTGTTCATTACAAGCCAGTTTACAGCATTAGCGCGCTAGACTTCCCTTTTTCGTATGTTTGAGATGTTACATATATCTATAACTTTATCTCAATCCGTACGTCTAGATCCTACTTCTATACGTTGTCAGTTGTAACCGATCATGTTGCTATATAAATATCCTATCCTTACTTATTTTATATATATATAAAAAAAAAAACGAGTGGGATCATACTCTCATATTATACAAAAGCCTAATATCAGCAGGGGGAAATCATGTAAACACACACGTACATATATACATTCCCTGTACATTATAATTAGTTTATCATCCAATGACAATGCAATTGTTATTTGGATATGTTTATATACATTAACCTCTCAAATTAAGAACAATCTTTATATATATACAAGCTAGAATATATAGAGCAATATAGCTAGCTTTATGTATTATCATATACTATATAGGATATGAACATCTTGCATATATATCCAGACAGTAGACACAGCGTACTTCAAACGTCTAGGTCTAGCAAATTATTATCATCACCAGCTAGCTAGCTACCTCCCATTAATACTTGACTATCAAACTAAAACATAAATAACTAGGAGTACCTAACCTTCTTAATTAACGGCGTCGTAGTCTTGTATATGTCGGCGATAGACCTATACTTCTTCCGCCTCTTCCGATTCTCTTCTCTATCGCCGCAACGGTCATCGTCGTCCCCATCAAATCGTCCGAAAATCTCTTCAATCTTCATCCTGACTGCCGAGCAGGAAGAAGAGATCTCGCTCCTGTCATCGACATCGCTGATTCGCCTGTTACAGCAGTCGCTGGTGGCGGTGGCGCAGCTAGCGTCGCTGTGGTCGCTCAACTGGACCAGTTGCTCGGCGGCGGCCAACTCCGAGCGGGAAAAGTGCGAATCGGCGCCGAGATCGTCCTGGTGGATCTTGATCTGCGGGTACGACGCCTCCATTGACGCGAGCTGCTCGAGAGGGGGGCGGTGATTCGCAGTCGATTTATTGTTCTCCGACTTCGCATTACTGGAATTGGTGGTGCCGATTTGCGGATTTATGTGAGAATCGTTGTTGAGAGGTTGCGGTTTCATGGAATTTTGGCGTGTTTGAGGGTTTGTTTGGGGAAAATGGGGACCAGAGAAGTGTGATGGTTGATGCATGGAAGCTGTGAAGAAAGTCTTAACCGGAGGGTTTTGCTTATAAGGTTGTAGATAGATAACGCGTCTAAGTCGGTTTCTTTTTCTCCCCTTTTCTTTTCTTTTCCTTTTTCTTATACAAAGTAATTAGTATATTAAATTTTAAGAGTTTATCATGTAAAAAAAAATCTCGTGAGATAGCTATTTGCATCGTCACGTATCGCGTGTTGTTTGACTTGAACAACACGTTCGAGGGATTTCCACTTTAAGGTCGCTTTTTTCTATTAATGCAAATAGGGTCGGATTTCTTTTGTAATCCTCAAGTTCTAGTAAATAATTAATTGATGAATTTTATATGAAAAAAAGGGGCTGAATATTGGTGATTGACTGAAACTTGTCCTGAGTTTGTATATTTTTTTTTCAGGCTATAAATCAGATAAGTACAGAAATATTTACAGAGATAAAGTATAAAGATAGAGAATCACAATAGTGGTTCTGTTTTAGTAATGGATCACAAATCACAATATATTGTGGTTCTTAAACAAGTTTACTAATATTATGAGTCCACATTTCTAATTCTTGAGAAAGAATAACCTTTTTCCCCTCTTTATCAAAAACTAGATTTTAATAAATGTGAGAAAAACAAAAGGAAAAATAGAAAATAAGTTTTACATTGTGGTGCTCGATCTAAATGATATACGTTTTAATTAGCATTTTATTTTATTGGTGACACGCATCCCAATTTTTTAATATAAAAACATAGTCGATTTGGGAAAAAATTGTATTTTTATAACTTCGCAATCAATATATTCAATACATTTATATAAGAATTTGTTGTATGCTACAGGTGGCAATACGTAAGGAAAAACTTGTTGTATGCTACAAAACAGGGATTTAATTTTCTGGAGAAGTATGGATGTAATGTTTTGACATGCCTTGTTAGCATTTTGAACTTTGCTAACATTGTTTTGTATATCCTCCTTCTCTTCGTCTAACACGTAACTTAAAATTTTCAAAAAAAATAAAAATTCTATCTAATATTTATGCATGTTTCTGTGGCAAATTAAAGAGATTGTTTTCTCCATCCTTTTAGGGACGGTGGACTTTTATTAATATCGTGGTTACAAGAGATCATATCCAAAAACAAATACCTTCAAATCTTAAAAGTTAATTCCTTAATGAGAGAGGAATTCATCCCTTTTAAACTTTGGAACAAATTAAGAAAGCTTCAGTATCACAGGAAACGTACGTGCAACCCATAACGATTGATTTCACAATCTTTTGGTAAGTATACAAAAATATGAACACACCAACAAGAAGAATCTGGAATTTCCAAGTGGACTAAGCCTGGTCATTTAGACCTACCAAGCGTACGTACACCGATAATTTATTTATCTTTCTCATCATCAAATTTTCAGTTTTCAAAAATCCAAACCACCTTCGTTCTCTTTTACATCAAGAACGATCATTAAACGAGTTTTACACATTTTAGTCAACATCAATATCATGTACTCTCTCATACCAGTCTCATTTTCTTCTTCAAGATTTTTCTCTCTCTTGATTGTCAGGTCCAAGTTCACGTAACACATCGATCAGTACTATAATAACAGTGGGGAAAAAATGACACCAATTTTCAATATTGAAGAATTTTCTGCATTGTCTATCTAGAGAAACGTTATTAATTACAAGGTACCTTATGCTTGAAATAAACTTATTGCGCGCTACAAATTAGAATTTAGTTGTGTAAGTAAGGTTCTTATAATAATTAAGTAATAGCAGCTAATAAACACTGCAATGGTGGACGTGCGCAAGTGTACGTACTACAGCCACATTAGACAGGGTAGAGGATCATTGACACATGCTGAAATATTATTTTTGCAAACCTTCTCCGAGACTTTAGTTAGGCTATGCTTTTCCTATATTACAAAAATGGTTCTGTGTTGCAACTTGCAAGCCAGTTTATATAAGCTTCAATTATATTGCAATTAATATATAGACCCTATAAAATTCAATAATTTCTGATTTTCACAGTATTGAAAGAAATAAGCTATGAACAATTAGAAAGAGTTGCTAACATTCTACCTAGAAAAAGAAAGAAAGAGTTGCTAACAAATTATACTGGGTTCCTCTTCAGGGCATTGGGCTGGGCTGTTCTGGTCAATCCAGTACTGGACAATGATTTTAAAAGGTATATATTTGCGCTTTAGGCCCATATTATCTACTTTCATTTTTTTTGGGTCCATAAGAATCTACTTTTGTTTTTAGTGGCATTTCTTAGTTTCTAACAAGGTTAATTGATGGTTGTTTTGTAATCTTTCCAGTTAATTAGCAGCTAAGTCATCGGGGTCTCTGTCCATGACGTGGCAAAACGAACTGAATGGTGTTCCTACATCATCCGCACCAACACATGAAAACTCCGGGAACCATGTTTTGCAAGTGCTTCCATGTGCAAGTCATTATCTACTTGTAGTTTTGGGGAACAATATGATTTTTTATTCATATTGATTTTAGGTATCACACAAGTGAAAAACAACTCACTTGACGATGCTCGAAAACCAATTTCCATGGTCAATGATGTTCTAGGGATCATCTCATTACTACTAGTTGAAACAATCTCAATGCATAATGATATACGAGAGACAATTCAACTAGGGATCTCAAATATCGAGATCGAAAGCGATAACTTCTGCCTGATTAATGCCTTAAACGACAAATGAGACTGTCTGTGGGAAATCAAACTCATCATTTCTGATATCTTGATTGATTTGCGACACTTCTTATCATGTCGCATTTCCCATATTTTTCGAAAAATTAATATTGTGACCGACTTTATTACACCTGATATTGCAGCTATTTCAGATCTTAGAGATCTCATCCACAAGGATGCTCTAGAACAGCTTACTTCGAAATAGAGAAGTCTCTTAATTCTCTTCCTTATCAAAAAAAAAAACTGCAAAACTGCAAAACTGGATTTTTATACCAACAGACGTTTGTCATAATTAAAATTGAATTTGAAGGAAACAATTCATATGTCATCAACTCTTTTAAAGGAACGTGAAAATGCTCTAAAAAATTTAAGATTATCGCATTTATTTTTTGTTTGAATATTTTAAGGTCTATAGATATTATAATTCAACAAGTTTTTCCCCAGGAAAATAAGTAGTGTTATTGTCAAAATCACACTATTAATGCTTGTTTGGTTTGGAAGCTAATTAATGAGAATTTAAATATCTCAGGAAGTAGAATCAAGTACATGTATTTGATTATCCATTTTTCATCTAGAAAACCCATATATTTAAATTCATGGGATTTCTAATTCCTCCATTATACATGAAGTACACTTACTTACAAAAGGGTAGGTAAGATTTTCTTTCTCCATTATTTTAATCCCCAAATCACCTAATTATCCTCTCTTAAAATATTATTTTTTCTCAAGATTTTATTCCCCCATTATATTTATAGGGTTATAGTAGTAATTTTATATAAATTTTTATAAATTTTCCACATCCAACCAAACAAAATATAGTTTTCAATATCACATGATTAAAATGTTAACCAAACATAATTTCTTAATTCCTAGCAATTGTAAATCTAAGGAACTTACTTCATGAGAAGTAAATTCCAGAGAATTGCAATTCCTCTCTTTAACCAAACGAGCACTTAGGCCACTCAATGCACTCGGGCTTTTGGTCACTTGTTATATCCAAATTTGCTATTTCTTATGTAAAAATAATTTAGGATAATTTATATAAAACCATCTAAAAATGAGATTTTTTTAAAATCACTCATTATATAGAGATTTAAAAAAAATCACCCATTTTAAGGAGTTTGTTTATGAAAAAAACACATTCACCTGCCGTTTGCTACAAAACGATTTTTCAAAATAAATGTATAAGTATCCTTCATGCATGAATCTCACTCTAAGGCCCCGTTTGTTTAAAATTGCGAAAATGGTAACGGAAAGGAAATGAATCTAGTCCAATTTAGTGTCATTATTCATTGATCAAAATGATAAAATTGTTTTCTTTCCCCATTCAATTGACACTATGATGGAGGTATTTATATCCCCAATACAAGGGTGATTTATAAAATGATGAAATCATTTCCCTTCTCCCTTCTCTTGACATACAAATTTTAAAGCCCCGAGCAAAGATAAAAAATTTGATCAATGCATCATGATGACAAAATGGACTAGATTCGTTTCTTTTCCGTTACCGTTTTCACAAGTTCAAACCAAACGAGCCCTAATACTCATTTCTCACCCACCAACACATGGATTTTTTTTAACATATTATATACATGAATTATACATACAGATCAATAACACGGATCACATTAAAATGATTCAGTTAATCCTTCAGTACACACGTTGAGACTTAATTCAACGAATAATAATAAACCAAATGGTGAGATCTACATATAAGACAAATTAAAAGCATACACCTTATCAAAATTATAATAAAAAGGACAATATCGAGTAATAAAATATCTTCACATTTATAGTTTATGAGGAAGTAATACCTCAAATCATAGCCATATACATGTCTTATACGCAAATCAACACATTATAATTCATATGTAGAAGGAACATACATGTTTTTACGATAAAACCCTAAATTATGTACCCAAACGGTAAATTAGATTATGATAAGATGATACCACCATTTTAGTCTTAATATTAAGTGTTTGGTGATTATGGGTAAACAATTTTCTTTTAATATGTAGTTTTGCATAAATTCATATATAGTGGGTAATTCATTTTTGAAAACCCATATTTATACTTGGTTTTGTGTAAATTATCCAATATTTTAAGATGAACGATTAATCGAATCTCTGCCGGATATGGCTAATCTTTCATCACTTTCCTAGAAAAAGCATCGTCAAAACATTTCCAAACACAAATTACTACGATAGAATTTATCAAGTTAGCTCATATGCTTATTCTTTTTGTGTCTAGTTTGAATTCAATCAATTTATATTCACAATCACGTTTAAGAGTAAAATAACTTTGGAATAAATATTAATGATTAATATTCTAAGATTAATAGAATAAATGAGATTAGGGTAAATGTTTTGTATCCAAGAAATTAAGATAATGAGATTTTTTCACAGTCTAAAATAGTAGGAAATGAATATGAAAAAGTACGGATTATCCCAAACCAAGGGTATATGCCGAAGTGAAAAGTTTAGCAAGAAAAAAATAAAAATGGGCCCCAAAATCATCCCCTTCCACACATTGCTCGCGTCCAGCGGGCTCCACACCCGCTCTCCACCCCTAACAGTGACAGAAGAATCCAGAAATTCTCAAAACCCACCTTCACAATTCTCTCATTGCACCTGCTTCGAAGCTCCGTCATCATCCTGTTGGGATTTTAAATGCGTAAAGTGAAATTTCAGGAAACGATTTCCTAACATCTAACCAATGATCTCATGCATAAATCAAATAGATCATAGATAGGAAGAATCAAATACCTCTTGATGCGTGTTTCAATCTGCTGGAATGGAGAGAATAGAGCATCACGTGTGACTCCTCTATTTGGTCCACCCGAGCTTGAATCTGGATCACCTAAGACTCGGTTGCTAGAGCGAGGATCGAAGGCGAACGAAGAGGGAGAGAGGGAGAAGGTGTACGGCTGCCTTGGTTAAAAATAAGGATTAGGGTTTTCTCCTAGAAAGCCCTCCTTTTATATTACCATGTGTAGATATCTTATTTCTTAAATAAGTATATCTTTTATTATTAATAATAACACTTTATTATTAATAAGCCTTATCTCCCAAGTTATATCTTATATAACTTTATATTATATACTTTATATAATATGTCTCCCAACAACCTGAACCAGTCCAAACTCTAAGGGTGTGACCTCGTAGGACCCGATAATGATAGCAATAGACTTTATGATATATAGTCTATAAATCATAGTTGGCTTCTAGCAAAGCACTATGACTACCTAAAATCACCAGATTAAATATCTCCATAAATGATCTCACTTTATAATTAGTAATTGCACCTTTGATTAAATGACACAATTCATTCAATCTCCCACTTGTCCTTAAAACAAGTGTGCAGTGTTAAAATTTCTTTGTCACTTAGTGTCTTATCTGACTATATGATGAAACTCATCTTTACCGTCAAATACGTTTCTTGAACTCTTGAGATCAAACTGTCAGTACAGATGATTACTAATAATCCATCTGAGCATGGCCATGCGTTTTCACAGTTCTCACTCTTCAAGTGGCCGAGACACCAATCCTTTCCAAATGTATCATGGTATACACGGAATAGGAGAACATATTCAATCTTGTAAGACTATAGCTCCCACTCAACTTTTGGCAATCCCAATCACTGCCTTTATAACTGCCTGTTACGGTCAGCGTTTGACAGCGTCAAAGACATACCATCAGTCAAATGATAACTATATCATACTCATGTCTAAGGAACTCACTAATCATGAATAATCCTAGAACTTTGCATTAAAGTCCCGAGGAATCCTAAGACCGGTCTGTCCGATGCGTATCGGTATACACATCTATGTAATCGATTAGACATCTCCATGTCCCTATAACACATGAAACCCGGTGTTATCAATCTGTAACACCCCGTAATTTTTAAGGGTATTTTGAATTATTTTTAAATTTTTCTTATGCCCGTTTTGCTAGACGGATTTAATTCAGTGAGTCTCGGACCTTCTGAAAAGGGGTCTGAGCTCTGTAAAATTTTCCGAGCATTATATAATACAGTTGAGGTGTTTTCGGGGTTAATGTATCGTTAATGTACGAATATATTTAACCCGGAGTTAAGAAAATTAACCCAAGTTGAGTTCGGATAAGAATTAACGAAGTCGGCCATTAACCGCGACCGACCGCGATCGCGATTTCGCTGAAAACAGAGCTGGCTTCGTCTTCCTCGCGCAAGTGGCTTGGGGGAGATATTTTTGGGCTCGCAAGTGGCTCTTTTGCCTTGTCCCCTTGTCCCCATCTTGTTTCCCATGAGGAGGCTCGGATTTGGGCTATAAAAGGGGTGAGAACCGAAGCTCTCTTTCTCTTCTTCTTCCTTCTTCTTTCTCCTCTGTTTCTCCTCTGTTTTTCACCATTGTTGAGCAGTTTTGGAGCTTCGTGAGAGGGAGATTTCGAGTGGTTCTTGAGTCGAGAAGGTGCTCCTGGGTGTTGTTGGAAGCTTTGAGGTGTTGGGAGATCGAACCATAGACAAATCGAAGGCAAACAAATCGGTTTGGGTAAGAAATTCTCCATTGTTGTCTCGCGAGCTAGCCACTGTCACAGCACGAAAACCGCGACCTGCCGCGATCGCGGTATGTGTGTCCGAGTTGTGTGTTTTGTGGTTTGGCTTTGGGCTTGGCTCGTTTCCTTTGATTTCTTTTCGTATTCTTTTAGATTTTTATATAAGTGTATTGAATCTAACTTAGGGTCTTGTTATGGGCCATTTCTTAGGGATTTAATATCCAAGATTTGCTCCAGTTTCAGATCCAGGAACTAGACGTTGCTGAGCTTGATTCGAAGTTGTCGGATCTAAGGCAAGTGGCGGTTCGCTCTTGCTCATCATTCCATACTTTCATTAATTATCAATTGTTTGTTGTTAATTAATTTGGGATGATTCATCTGTTTTCGTTGGGAACAGTTTTGATAAATTATTGGATAAAAGAAGTGTTGTTATAATAGGTTGTATATTGCTAGATACAGCGCTATTATGTTCATAATGGTTTTATTGTGGATTTTAAAGGTGAACGTCATATAAAAAGATTATAATAGGTTGCATATACTGTTAGTAGCAACGCTATTTTGATATATATATATATATATATATATATATATATATATATATATATAGATTGTTAGATCTATGATGTTGGCCTTGATGGCTTTGTTTTGATGTGATATATGACTGTGTTGAACTGTTTAGTTAGCACGAGTATTCGTAGGAACGTTTACTGGGGCCCAAGAGGTCCCGTCGTTTCTTGATAATTAAATGGAGAAAAGGGCATTGAGACCCTAATACCATTGGTGAGTCATGACTAGCCTCTATACTCGGGTATAGAGGTGGTGCACTTAGCTAGTGTCACACATATATCTGGGGAGCAAATCTCGGGAGATGCTCCCAAGAGATCTCTCGTCTCGGGACGAGTTAATCATGATAAAAGCTTATAACGTGATGTGTGTGTGTGTTGACATTTAATAAGATACGTGCCATGAGTATGCACATAATTAAAATGCCTTGACCATAATAATAAAGTGTCGTATGAGTAAGCACTTATTTAAAATGTTTGGCGAGTAGTGCAGCTAGGAAAAGCTCGTCTTAGTTGTAGATCGCTCGTATGCGATACTTGTATGATGTGTTTGTGTGTGTTTGGTTATGTTCCCCAATATTTGTCATATTGTTTCCTATAAGGCTCATTTCATTTGGAGTCTTCTTTTGGGATTGATTGTTGTGAGACTCGAACTCCAGAATCTTCTCTTGTGCATACCTTTTGTTATTCTAGTAGGAGTATGATGGTTGACTAGCGTACTCGGTTATTATTCGAGGGACGATGAGTCTAACCTAATACGACTGCTTCGAACCACTCTGCTTTGTACCCTTGCGTAGTCTTTCATTAGACTGACCAACCGTTATATTCCTTGCATGGTTGGCTGGTGTCATCCGTCCGATTCGGCACATCAGGTGTGTTGAAGATCCGAGAAGGCTAGAACGACTATGAAGATGAACGGTGTTTTGACAAGTTGTTTTGTCGCTTTGTTTACAAGTTTTCCGCTGTGCTATTTTGTATTTTGTTAAAGACTTTCGCTGTTGTATTTCTGATTAATTGGGTCGTTTTTGGAATTGTGTAATTCCGCAACCATGTGGTTTAATAAAATTTATGATTTTAGTATTGTAACTATGTTTTAAGTCAGTTATGACGTCGGAAAAGCCTGGGGTGACTTCGGGGTTTACGTTCGGGGTCATCGACAGTAACGCTTTCAAATGAGGTTAAATTTGGGGGTGTTACACAATCAATCTCACATATGGTCTTTTGATTAAGTCATTTGTATCCAAGTTAACAACTTAGACCATGAACTTCTAACAATTTTATAATTTCAGTTCACTTAATAGGGTTTCATTCACCAAAACAGTTTTGATGAGCCCATTTGATAACTATTAAATTGTTTGGATACTTTATCTAATCCCAAGCAATGATTAAATAATAATATGAAACTCATATATAAGTCAAGCATAAATGTTTGTAATAATAAACAAGGTTTATCATAAAACAAACAATGTCTCAAAAGAACTCTCTAGTGTGTTTTAGTCCTTTGGCCCTAGTATGACTATCATACTTGGGCCTAGACATGGTCTTGGTCAAAAGGATCTGCAATGTTGTCGTTTGTGTGCACTTTGCACATCCTCACATCTCCACTATCAACATAGTGTTTGATCATATGGTACTTCCGTAGAACATGTCTGGATTTGGAACTCTTCCAACTGATGGCTCTTTCATTCAGAATGAAGACATATCCAGACTGAGATTCAAAATCATTTATGTCTGTCTGAAAACTTGCATCAATATAGCCATTGACGACCAGCTCGTTATCACCTCCAAATATCAAGAGATCATCCCTAGTGCTTCGTAAGTACTCCAGGATGTTCTTGGTTGCACACTAATGTGCATCACCCGGGTTTGATTGGTATCTTCTACACATACTCAAAGCATATGCAATATCTGGGTGAGTACAAGTCATTGCATACATGATGGATCCTATGGCTGAGGCATAGGGAATCCTGCTCATCCTTTCAGCCTCACCAGGTGTCTCAGAATACTGGCTCTTGCTGATATATAAGTCATGCTGCATAGGCAGGAACCCTTTCTTAGAGTCCAGCATATTGAATCTCTCAAGGACCTTATCTATATAAGTTCCCTGACTCAGACCAATAAGTCTCTTAGATCTATCTCTATAGATCTTAATGCCTAATATGTACTCAGCCTTTCCCAAGTCATTCATTGAGAAGTACTTCTTAAGCCACTTCTTAACTGTCTACAGCATAGGAATGTCATTCACAATGAGTAGTATGTCATCCACATACAGAACTAGGAAGGCCACTTTGCTCCCACTAAACTTCTTGTAGACACATGGCTCTTCTTCGCATATGATGAAGTCAAACTTTTTGACCACTTCATCAAAATGAAGATTCCAACTCCTGGATGCTTGCTTAAGTCCATAAATGGACTTCTTAAGCTTGCATATTCTCTTAGGGTTTTCTGGATCCTCAAAACCTTCTGGTTGCATCATGTATACATCCTCTTCTAAATACCCATTTAGAAAAGCGGTCTTGACATCCATTTGCCAAATCTCATAATCATGATAAGCGGCAATCGCTAGGAGTATCCTAATGGACCTGATCATAACGACCGGTGCGAACGTTTCATCATAGTCAGTACCATGAACCTGTCTAAATCATTTTGGCAACTAGTCTTGCCTTATAGACAGAAACGTTTCCATCCTTGTCTGTCTTGATCTTAAAGACCCATTTGCATCCAATGGGTTTTACCCCATCAGGCAAATCTATCAAGTCCCATACTTGATTTTCAGACATGGAGTCCATTTCGGATTTCATGGCTTCCAGCCATTTTTCGGAGTCGGGATCCGCCATCGCTTGCTTATAGGTCGCAGGTTCACCGTTCTCTAAAAGTAGAACGTCAATGCTAGCAGTCAAGACGTAATCCTCATAACGCCTAGGCAGCTGCCTTAGCCTATCTGATCTCCAATGTGGTCCAACAATAGGAGAGATTTCAGCTGCTGGGTTGACCACATCTGTATGCGGGACCTCAGGTGCTTCATCAACTTGAGGAATTGCATCTTGGATCTGGGCAGTTTCCCTTTGAGAAGGTACGCCCCCAAAGTCAAGTTCCTCAATGACATCGTCTATGTCCTCACTTTGTTGGGTTTGTTGCTCATCTTGAATCTCATCAAGCTGAACATTTCTCCCACTTGGCTTTTTGGAAAAGAAGTCCTTTTCCAAAAAAGACACTATCTCGAGCAACAAACACTTTGTTCTCAGCGGGATTGTAGAAATAATATCCCCTTGTTTCCTTGGGATAACCTATAAAGAAACATTTGTCTGATTTTGGTGCTAGCTTGTCAGATAGTAAACGCTTTACATAAGCTTCGCATCCCTAGACCTTCAGAAATGACAAGCTAAGAACCTTTCCATACCATATCTCATGTGGTGTCTTGTCAACTGATGGTGACGGAGTCCTGTTTAGTGTGAACGCAGCAGTGGTGAGGGCATATCCCCAAAAGGATGTAGGAAGATCAGCAAAACTCATCATTGAGCGGACCATGTCTAACAATGTCCTGTTCCTCCTTTCAGATACGCCATTCAATTGTGGCGTGCCTGGTGGAGTCAGTTGTGTCAAAATGCCACAACTCCTCAAGTGATGGTCGAATTCTTAGCTCAGATATTCGCCCCCTCGATCTGATCGGAGTGCCTTTATCTTCTTGCCAGTTTGTGTCTCAACTTCATTCTGAAATTCTTTGAACTTTTCAAAGGACTCAGATTTATGCTTCATTAAGTAGATATACCCATATCTACTAAAATCATCAGTAAATGTAATAAAGTATCGATAGCCTCTCCTAGCTTATGTGCTCATAGGTCCACATACATCGGTATGTATGAGAGCTAAGAGTTCAGTAGTCATATCACTCATACCAGTGAAAGGTGACCTTGTCATCTTGCCCATCAGACATGACTCACATGTTTCAAATGATTCTAAATCAAATGACTTTAGGCTACCAACTGTTTGGAGTTTCTTCATGTGTTTGATGCTAATGTGACCCAAGCGACAGTGCCATAGATTGGCTTCACTTATATTCGACTTTTGCCTCTTTGTATCAACGTTATAAATTTCAGATTTGAGGTCCAACATGTATAGTCTACTACTACTCACATGGGCTCGAGCATAGAAAGTGTCATTCTTATAAATGGAAAAACAATCCTTAATGACAAATTCATAACCCTCAAGGTTCAAAACTGAAATTGAAATCAAATTCTTAGTAATAGATGGAACAAAATAACAATTATAAAGTTCTAAAACTAAGCCATAAGGTAGAGGTAGACTATAATCTCCAATGGCAAGTGCAGCAACTCTTGCTCCATTTCCAACACGGAGATCTATCTCACCCTTCTGCAATCGTCTCCTATTTCTTAGTCCTTGTACATTCGAAATAATGTGAGAACCACATCCTGAATCTAATATCCAAGAATGAGACTTGGTTGATAGGATTTCAGTAACGTAAATACCTGAAGTGGAGACTGTTTCCCTCTTCTTTTCTTCCAGGTTTTTGTGACTTGCCTTCTCCTCATCAGATGAGGTGGCAGTCAACTCTGGGATGTGGGTTTCAAGGACATCCTCCTGTCCCTCAGATCTGAGACTGATTCTCATATGTCTTTCCCAATCAAGGAAATTTGTGTCGTTCAAACGGTTTTTCTCAACTATTGAGCGGAGAGTGAATTTGAGGTGTTCAGAAGACATAGTAACTACAAAACGGAATAAAAACATGCAGATAAATTATGCTTGACATGCAAGAACTTAAAATTTAGACAAACTATAAACAATAAGTTATTGCACATTCTACTCGATTAAATTGTCCCTTGTGAGTAAAATGATTCCAAGATCCTATCTTAGATGAAACTCGAGCGTATTAGGGCACTTCCCCAAGTCTCATGTAATCAAGGTAAGTAAACTCTTTTACTAATTATAACACCTTATAACTCTTGGTTGATGGTCACATCTTATGTAAGACTCATCCTTATGCCTCAAGATCCAAAACTGAGCCTTTTGGTCTCTTGTTGAGTGTAACCATACCAAGGCAGCATGTCCCTATTAGACATACCCGCACTATCCCAAGGTCAAGGAAGGACACCTCGCTAGGGCGAAAACTATCCAACGAATCCCAAGGGCCTCATGGTTATGATATGGAAAGACATGATCTCAATATTCTGTTAAGGGACTTAAGCATGCAATGGTTGTTTATTTACTAGTGAACAAAATAGCATAAACAAACAAACAAGCATGCAAAGTGGAAAATAAAGCATTCAAGTAATGCAGTAATAAATGTGATCCTAGTATGACCCCTAAAAACCAAAATTAAAGATTTAATCTTCATGGGTCTTGTTACTTCTGGATCTCCATCCTTAGTACCCTGCATGGATCTCCATCCTTTGGTCTTCTTAGGATCTTCTTCTTCTTGTCTTACATATAATTGGAATAAACTCTCTTGCAGAAATTTAAATTACAAAAATACATAACGATACGCAGATCGTGTACAAGAAAAACATAACGGTACGCATACCGTATTTATCTATCCTAATGTGGGCCATAATAGTCACCTCATGCAAGCAATAATATCATAATATAATAACACATGCATGCAATGATAATATCAAATATTATCAATAATATTAATCTAATTAATAGTAACAACCAATTTAACTAATTTAAATAAAACCATATTAAATTAAATAAATTATCTCATGACATAAATAAGTTAATATCAAATTCTTAATTCAAATTAAAATCAATATATAGCATTAATCATTATTAATCATTAAAATACATTATTGGATAAGATATGCATGAACAAGATAAGATCAAATATCCTTATCTAAATCTAGTGGGAATCTATCCTAACAACTTTTAGGAAATTATATAATTTAAATAATATCAAATATTATCCAACTAAATAAATAAGATCTTATCTTATAGTTTAGGAAATTATCCTAAAACGCCAAATCTACACAATCGGATCGAGTTGCGTCCAAGTCAAACTCGAATCGACCAAAGCCCACCCGAACCACCGCTCGCTCTGCTGAGCAACACCGAGCCCAGCCCGGATCAACCTGCACGTCATATGCTCCATTTCTAGCAATTTGAATTGAGAACAATGAATTAACAATTAATTTCCATTGCAAGCAATACGAAGTCATAAAACATGCAGCATATTACCAAGAAAGCAACGCCACGACGTGCCAATGAATTAACAATTAATTCGTTAACAATTCAAACATGGCAATGATTAAATCAATTAGCAATTCTTGAACAATTCAAAGCGGAACATACCGCATAATTAATTTGTTAACAATTTAAAGTAGATTTTGGATAGTTGATTCATCTTGTGAAAATCAAATCTTCATCCAATGATTTAAACATGCCAAAAAATTATATTTCTTGTATAATTAAATCACATGAATCAAGTATGGGTAAATCAATTTTACATGCATATTTGTTCATAAAGTTCTTCAACTTTACTAATCCAATCAATTAAAATCAGAATTTTAATCATGCAAATTAACCTATACATCAATTTTCTACTTAATTTGAACCAAGACAAGCATGAACATGCATCAAAATTTAAAACTTTAAACTTGATCTAATCAATTTATGCAAGAGGCAACTGATACCACTGTTGGGATTTTAGATGCGTAAAGCGGAATTTCAGGAAACGATTTTCTAACATCTAACCAAGGATCTCATGCATAAACCAAATAGATCATAGATAGGAAGAATCAAATACCTCTTGATGCGTGTTTCAATCTGCTGGAATGGAGAGAATAGAGCCTCACGTGTGACTCCTCTATTTGGTCCACCCGAGCTTGAATCTGGATCACCTAGGACTCGGTTGCTAGAGCGAGGATCGAAGGCGAACGAAGAGGGAGAGAGGGAGAAGGTGTACGACTGCCTTAGTTAAAAATAAGGATTAGGATTTTCTCCTAGAAAGTCCTTCTTTTATATTACCATGTGTAGATATCTTATTTCTTAAATAAGTATATCTTTTATTATTAATAATAACACTTTATTATTAATAAGCCGTATCTCCCAAGTTATATCTTATATAACTTTATATTATATACTTTATATAATATGTCTCCCAACAACCTGAATCAGTCCAAACTCTAAGGGTCTGACCTCGTAGGATCCGATAATGATAGCAATAGACTTTATGACATATAGTCTATAAATCATAATTGACTTCTAGCAAAACACTATGACTATCTAAAATCACCAAATTAAATATCTCCATAAATAATTCCACTTCATAATTAGTAATTACACCTTTGATTAAAAGACACAATTACTTCACATCCATTATCCCAAATTATTAACAGCTTCTAAAAGTAAAATAAAAACCAAATCCAGTAACTATCCCCTCTTCTTCTCTCTCTCTATTTCTCTCATTTTCATGGGAATTGAAACAAGTTGAAAAGTTGGGAAACCCAATAAATGCAACAAAGAAAAGTGCTATCGGGTGAGCGAAAGAAATCGAGTTTCCCCAGACAAAATCCCCTTTTCTCCATCGATACTCCAATCTCCTCTCTCTCTTCGCGCAATGCCATAAGGTTCGATTCATTATGTTTTTTTTTTCGGACCGCCATTAGAGAACCTTTGAACAACCCCTTTTTGGTGAATAGCGGATTATTGGCTTCCTCTCCTTCTTTGCTTGCCTCTTTGGTTACTCTTCCTATCTGTCGTCTTGTACGATAAAGCGTTGTGGTCAGATCTTGTTTTAATTGGAGACTTCCGCCATTTTTACTCGATTTATTTCCTCCCGTACATATGACAAGTGAAGGCACATTCATAGGTCGTCCTTTTCGCCTTCTCTGATTGAAATCCACCGGATTTTCGTCTTAGATTTGCGCTGTTCAGGTGCTTAATATATCTACATAGTTGATGGATTTGGACGAGTTTCGATCGCTTTTGGGCAGTTCAGGTGTGGATATCTGGACGCTAATCGACACGGCGGTTACTGTTGCTTCGTTGGATTACGGGAGAGAATTGAAGGATAGGAGGGACGAAATCATCGGGAAATTGTACGCTAATGTCACTCCAGTGTGCCGGAACTGCGAAATCGATCGGCTCCCGGCGAACAACGAGAAGTTGAGAGAGACGGAAAGCAGCCCCGAGCACGGGGTTAAGCGTGAGTCGCCTTTGACGCCGGTGTCCATCGATGGCGCGTACTCAGACGACGACCTAGGCAACGAGAGAAATCGCGCTGTCGAAGATGAGAAAAGCCGGATTCTCGACATTAGAGAAAAAATTAACGATCCTGATCAGGTTTGGCTTCGCCGATTCATTGTGGGCTTGAATTTCATTACCTATAGTTTCATTGACACGATTTCGATTGAAATTGTGGCTTTCTAGACTGAAGATTCGATGGTTGATCTTCTCCAAACTCTGGCTGATATGGACATCACATTCAGATGTCTGCAGGTGCGACAAATATTACATGCACTTTGAGTTTCTACCCTTGTTCAATGTTTTTGTTTTTCCTTATTTGGTACAAATTCAATTTAAACTTTGGGCTCACATCCTATCCAATTCATCCAAGGACACTGACATCGGAAGTCATGTGAATAGATTGCGGAAGCATCCATCCGCCGAAGTTAGGAGATTGGTGAAGATACTTGTCAGGTTCGACAATCAAAACATTAATTGATAGGGCAAAAAATAGGAAAAAAGTTGTTGAATTTTCTTCCTTTTCTGTTTTCTTGACAGAAAATGGAAAGATATAGTCGATGAGTGGGTTAGTTCCAACACACCCCGTGATGGTGAACTGCAATCATCCGCTCTTATTGGTCTCTCCCTCTCTTTCATTCTCTGTTTGTTCATGCTTCTTCAAGACTTTCCTTTATGAAAGTAGAAAATTTTGCATTTTTTCATGAGGAGTTTGTTGATTGTAATCCAAAATGAAATGGATTTCAGCTGAAGGAGATTCACCACAACTAAATCCAATGAAAGCTCGACAAAATAGTCATCACCAGGTGAAAATCAACACCATTTGCTGCTTGTTTGTACTTCCTTTTGCCTTCTGCTATACAATTTATGAATTTATTGCTTTTTTTTTTACAGGTTCCTGATTTTGCCTATTCACCGAATTCTCACAGTAAGCATCGAATCTGGTTGTTTAGATATCATGGTAATCGCTATGGGGTTATGTTTGTTGGTGATGGTTTGCATTTTGTTGATTCATTCTATCTTGTAGATGGTAAAGCTGGGTTTGATAGGATTCATTATGAGCCAGAATCAAAGCTGAAAATAGCTCCGGCTCGAAGAGAACATGTATCTAAGCCTAAGCCAGACCAGGGTGCTTCTGTTTCAGCTCATGCGCCAAATGTATTATCTTCCAACCTTAAAATATCAAACTAGTTCTTGCTACTGCATGTGCTATTAAATATGAATGAACATGCTCTTTATAATGAAACATTTTAATTTATGCTTCAATGTTTCCAATATTTGATGAGATGTGGGTATTTTACCAACTCTATATTTTCATGTGAATTTGAGTAAAAAAAGCTCACCTACATTGAACATGAGATTGAGACTCCGAAAATTATATTTTGCTAAGATGATCTTTTTTGAAGTTTATAGGAAGAAAATTGCACAATTTGTTCTTCTTTTCTACAATAACTTGCCTTTACATTTAGTGCATGTTTTCTTGGCTGAATTAAGAAGACTAGAGTATGAATTGAAACAAGATAATTTTTAACTGGACTTGGGATTAATGCAGAGGCAAAGAGAAGTTCCGATAGATCCAGAGAGGCTGGCTTCTGCTAGAAAAAGGCTCCAGGAGAATTACCAAGAAGCTCAAAATGGTTTGCACTTTATTTATGTAGTTTGTCGGGTTCCTATTCTACGGGTCTTACGTTCAAACATGTCTTGCTAGACTTGAAGATTTTGTTTCTTTTTTCTTTCAGTGTTCAACTTCAAATCATGTTCTGATTGTATTTGTTGGTCTTGTCTTTTTGAAGCCAAAAAGCAAAGAACAATCCAAGTGATGGACATTCACGAGATACCAAAGCCAAGGAATGGCTTCATTGCAAGGAACAAAGGCGGGTTTCATGGGAGGCACTAGTTGTTCTTGAGACACGCTTTTGAAAGGCCAGTCTTTGATTGAGAACCATGGAGAAACCAAAAAGGGTTTTCTTCTTTCTTACTCTTGCATGAATATGTCTGTTTTCTGGTAATACTGGGTTTTGGTCATTTTGCTACTACCAAGAAAATAATAGACTATTTATATTGGATTTTTCTTAATTATAGGTTGATGTCATATGATATGAAGACTCGGTGATAGAAAATGTTGGTTTCATCACACTTCATCCTAGCCTTGAGAATTAAGATGATAAACAAAATGTTTTATAGGCATCGCTACATGGTTAGGTCGTGAAAGCGTAAAGTTATGGTGTTTCAATTGCTTACAAATCATTTGGAGTTTTGTAAAAATTACTCAGTTTGAAGGCAAGAAATACAATAGTGGGATTTGATTTAATCAATTAGAATCAAAAGGGTATAAAATTTTGGTTACAAAGAAAATAAATGCGAAATCTTAGGAGCTCTAACCGAAAAAAGATTAGTCTTAGGACAACAAGCGGTTTTCCCTTATACTCAGATGAACCAACTAAAATTAATCATAATTATGTAAATTTGGTTAATAAATATTCATATAAAGTGTAATATACTTTTCTTAAGTTTAGATAGCAAATAGTCTATATAATTTGTACTTCTTATCACTAAGTTCTTATTAAACATGATTTACATACGATAAGCTTTCAATAACAATTTATGTGTAGTATGCAAAATCTTCATTCTTCATAATCTAGTGCTCTGTGTGTCGCATCTTTATATAGATTAATGTAAGTTAGAGATGATTTTAATAATTTGATTTATTTAAAAAAACAAAAAATGACATGCGATAGTTTTAATGAGGGAGTGACATATAACAGTTATAATGAGATAGTGCATCTAACATAATTAGGTTCTAGTTTATTAGATATATATAATAGATTGATTTTTCAATTGCGAGGCATTTGATATTGACTACCGTTCTATTATTGGTTAAGAAATATTTTTCCCAACATCTTACATATTTTTATCAAACCTAATTATGAAAAATAAAAATTAATACTCTACTATGGGGATTGATGATCCTGTACAACATGCCCTTATCGTACAACGTACGAAGTGATCTCGGCCGTCATTCCCCCCCCCCCCACATTTTTTGTTTGTTTTTGTCCCCTAATCATTCTGAATTAACCTATATAGAAGGTTCACAAATAAGATCTTAACGTTCATTTATTTGTGTACCGAAGTTCACAAATAAGTACTCAATGTACAAAGACATGTGTTTGCACATGAACATGTTATATGTGAACCTTACGACATAGAAAAATGAACATTTAGTACTTAGATGTGAACGTCAATAATTGTCTATTCCAGAACGATCAGAGACGAAAAATAATTAAAAAAGGTTTAACGTCCCTTGGTCATTCTGGAATAACCTATATCTAAGGTTCACAAATAATCTTTTAACGTTCATTTATTTGTGCACTGAAGTTCACAAATAAGCTCTAAATGTGCAAATACATGTGTTTTAACATGAACATGTTATATGTGAATCTTACTACATAGAATAATGAACATGTAGTACTTACATGTGAACATCAATAATTGTCTATTCCAGAACGATCAGAGATGAAAAATAATAATAATAGTAAAAAGTTATTGATCGAAAAAAGAAAAGTTTACCGTATTTACGGTTACGTCACCGTATCACTATTAACTCTTTTTTACCCTTTTTAATCTCAGTCCTTCATCTTTTAGATCCAATGACCAATAAAATTTCTCATGTTATACAATAAGGACCAAATATATCTAAAACTCACTCCTACTACGGGTTCCAAATATTCGAGTACCAAAAATTACGGGCGTCATATTTCCTATTTTCATACTTAACCTGCCTCTAATAATATTTGTTTTTATGATAAAGTTATACGGTTTTTCTAGTGTGTGTCCATTGGCACACTCTAAGAGCATGTTTAATGGGGGCTTTTAGGAGGATTTGAATGTATTTATTTGCTAAAAGCCCCATGGTATATTGGTGGCTTTTAGTGGGGAGCTTTTAGATAAGTTTTATGTATAATTATATCTTTGGTTTGGATTAAAATTACAAAAATGCCATTTACTAAATTATGGATAAAATCATAAATTAAACTTAATATTTATATTTTATTTTAATTATATAATTATAATATTTATTTAAAATTAAGGGAAAAAACATACATTGACGGAAAATCAACAAAATGGGGATGCATACATTCAAGAAAACAAAACAACATGCGAAAATAACATGAACTAAACCAAATGACAATATTAAACGACAAGAGATAAGTGATAGAGGATTGTGTGAGTTGTGTAGAGGATTGTGTGACTGAGAATAGAAGAGAGGAATGAGAGGAATGAGATTCATGATGAAATAATAGAAGGAATGAATGAGAATAGAAGGGAGGAATGAAAGGTTACAAGAGATAAGTGATAGAGGATTGTGTGAGTTGTGTAATTGCAATCATGTCTTATTTATAGACAAAAAAATTCATTTACATTATTGAAAAATAGAAGTACACCTACCCTTAAATTACAATTATATCATTTTATTTATATTAAATTATTAATATACCATATATTATATTAAAATATAATTATACTCCTTATTATATATTAAATTAAAAAAATATTTTATAAAAAAAACATGCATAAAATATATTAAAACTATCATAAATAATAATAACATGGTTTATCTGGACTTAATTATATTAAAAATTGAAAAAAATACATAAATTTATTTACAATGTAATTTTCATATAAAGAAATTAATTTGGTATTTATTTTAAACCACCAATAGTAAAAATAATAATTTATTTTCACTTAATGATACCTATAATACAAAAAAATATTAAAATCTACCAAATATATACAAAATAGATGTCTATGGATAGAGAAAAATGTAATTAGAATTATGTTTTTTTTTTTTAAGTAGCCAAAATTTAAATATATCATTTAAAAAAAAACGGACGGCCAGGAATAAATCCTGGCCGTCCGTTGATTGCCACGCGGCGCCCATCAGGCGCGCTAGCGCGCGCCAATTAGAGCATGCTGCGTGGCAATCCCTTATCAGATTTTTAATGGGACGCGTTTGGTTCCGGCTACAAAACGACGTCGTTTTGAAGCAAACGAAGGCAAAAAAAATTAAAATACCAAACAACCCCCAATTTCTTCCAGCTTGGGATGGTCCCAATATTTGCTCTCTTTTTGGGCCGTGATTTGGGCTTTTAGCCAATTATCTATTTTTTAATATATTTTGGACTAAAAGTCTCCTTAAAGGCTTTTATTAAAGGTGGCCTAATAAGTTAAAGTAAAAAATTATCTACAAAATATTTTCTAATAGAGAATGGATAAAACCTTAAAAAAATAATTAAACTAATAACTAAAAAAATTATTATTAAAAATAAATTTATTAGAGTGTAAACACACTATAAAAAAAACTAAAGTTATAATATTTGTTATACTAGAGGAGTAAGGCTAACAATATTTTGGAAATTCATGAGCGATTAGAAAAGAAGATATCCGCAAAACCCAGGCCGGACATTGTCCAAAGGCAAACGCAGCGTCACGGCTGACGCGCAAACTCCCAAATCGTCCTGCTCCTCCAGTCCTTCCCCATCGCGCAGCAGAGTATCAAACACCGCCAGTCGTCTCGTGAATCTCCTCCTCCGAATCGTCTCTCTCTCCCCATAGTTTGCCCTAATTCCACCGACCTTCTCGTCCAATTCTGCATAAGTTCCATATCCGAGGATTGGTTGCATGACGCCGATTGAGTCAATCTGAGTAACAGACAAGGCACCATGTTTCAATGGCGCCTAGCTATGGAATCTTGATATCAATTTTCGGATTCTCTGGAACTGAACGACTTTCAAGGTTAGTGTTTCTGCTGTAATGCCAAATTTGTCAACTGTAATGATAACACGGCCTGGGAACTGGATTAGTTTGTTAGATTAGGTTTGATCATGTTCGATGTGATTTGAACTTGGATACTTGGATGGGTGATTGAGTATTTGGGATCGCTGAATGGTGAGGTTTTTGAATTGTGATGCTGGTTTTTGGCTCTCTTTTTTCAGGATCAAGAATGGGCTCCGAACGAAATCAGGAAGGGCCTGTTGTGCTACAGTTGCAAAGGTGGGACACGTCTCAATCCCGCTTCGACATATCCGAGTTCCGTGAAGCTTTCCTTTCTCCGACAAGGAAGTTGTTGTTGTTGCAGTCCTTTCGCCGAGATGCCTTATTGCTTCCGCTAACACGAGGTGGTAATTTTTGATGTTGCTATCGTTATCCTTGACCTGCTAGTCTGCTACACTAGCTTCTAGTCTTTCCAGCATTTTACAAGTTTACTTATATGTCTTTTGATTGGTTGTTTTACCCTTTTGTGCAGGGGAATCGGATGGCTTTGATAATGAAGGTTTTAAACATGAAAATCTGCCGAGGATGGACTCACAGTCTTCTCCAACTTCTACAATGCCTAGTAGATACGCTTCACGTGAGAAAACAGATTCTTCAGAGGGGGTATCTTTGGAAACTGATGCTGGGCTTGCTATGAATAATTGTCCTTCTATTTCTGATGTGAATTCAATGGCTTGGGGAATTTGTGCGGACACAGATAAGAAGCACCAAGAAGCATCATTTAGAGAACTTCTTTTTGTTTCTGGGAATCATGGTGTCACAGTGCATGCATTTTGTGAGGGTCATGAGAATAAGGCAGTTTTAAATTCTCCTTCGGAAGTGGAGAAAGGAAACGGCCAATGGTTTGAATGGGGCCCTTCTAGTGCTTCGGCTGATTGTATGGAAACCTCTGGGGGTAAAGCTACTTCATGGAATACTAATGGGGATAAAGGTCAATATTGTTCTGGGGATGAGATGTCAACTCATTGTGCAAGAAGCCACAGTTCAAGGAAATGGCTGCGATCTTTTTTAACCTCAGTTGAAACTAAGGAGCATGATGGATTCATTTGGACCCCATTTCCTGATAAGTCAGTGTTCCCTTGCTCAGCAAAGGTTGTATCATTTCATATATTTAATGATGATTCCTCATTTTTGGACATCCTTTCTCATGGCTCTGCTGTAACATACACAGGAGTTGGAAACGAGCTTGATAAACCAGTAGGTGATTTTTCAAATCCTGCAGATTTACCCTCGTTGGAACATGATCTCGAGACGGATGGTAATGGTCGAAAGGGCAGTGGTTACCAATGTTTAAAAATATTTTCAAGCAATTCTTATAGCCTTATTGGTTTTGCTTTTATTCAAGTAAATGCTGCAATAAATAGTAGTGATAGACCAAGAGAAAGAAGTAGGAACATAGTTGTTCTTGTTAGTAGGTTGAGTACCTGTGGAATGCAATGGATCTGCTCTGTAAAGTTGGAACAAGAAGATGAAAACAAAACTGCTACCTGGATTGACTTTCAATTTTCTGATAATCTGCTTGTTTGCCTCAATGCTTATGGGTTAATTTTGTTTTATGGTGCGATGACGGGTGAATATGTTGCATGCTTGGACATTTTAGAGATGTCTGGGCTGAAGCCTCAACGTTATATTCAGATGCAAGAAGAAAAATTAGCAGAAAGGGATACTGTTATGCATATTAATGCCTTTAAAGATGAGAAAAATGAATGTGATAAGTATATGTCTGAAACTGCTGGCTTTGTTGATGGCAAAGTTTTCCGAAAGTTACTTGTTGCTCCCTACACGTCTCTCTTGGCCGCAGTAGATGAACATGGTGCAGTTTATGTAATTTGTGCTAGTGATCATGTTCCAGAGATGTATTATTCTCTTGATAGGCTGCCTCAACAGAGGTTTGGCATGCTATCTCCCTGGTTTGTTGGCAATACTGATATAAGCTGTCAAAAGGTAGTGTTGACAAGTACAACATGCCCAAGATCAGATGAACCTGATATAATGTGGAAATGCTTCAGTGATGAGCTCAGTATTGTTGACAACTGGTGCCTTCATGGAAGGGTGAGTCAAGGTGACTTGAGTTCAAGTGGTTTTGCTGAAATGCACCAGAAAAAATGTCAGCGATTTCCTCAGTCTAGACGATCATTGCATTGCCGCAAGTTATTTCTTCCTACCACTGGTTCTGCTGTAGATGATATGATATGTTTTTCTTCTTTTGGAATCACTCGGCTTTCTAGAAGAATAAGTTTAGAGGGAACAAAATGTTCCTATGTTGCTCATGCAAATTTGCATCTAGAAACAAACTTGTATGATGACAGATTCTCTAACTTTGGAGTAAATTTTGACCTCAAAACTGAACGAGAAAGTTTAATTGGAGATGCTGTTGGATGCATTTTCCATGGTTGTTTCTATTTGGTGACAGTAAATGGTCTCTCAGTTGTTCTCCCGTCTGTGTCACTTTCGTCACATTTCCATCCCATTGAGTCCATTGGATACCCATCACCCAACATAAGTCAACAGTTTGCATATGGGGTGGGTGAAGTAATGAAGGCAAAAGAGGTGCAGCCGATTTTGTCACCATGGAAAGTAGAAATTCTGGACAGAGTTCTGTTATTTGAAGGTTCTGATGGAGCGGACCTATTATGTCTAGAAAATGGTGAGAATATATTTGGGATATTATTTGACTGGTACTAATGTAGTAACGTACTATAACTGAATTTATTCTTTGTCGGATCGTAGTTCTATGATAGATTGGTGGCTATGTTTGTTTATTTTCTGTTCCATGTCTCTCCTGACAACAATTTGGCCCCTCCTGTTTTCAGTTTGTTGCATCAGTTCTTTGTGCTGACATGATATCCATTCTGAATTACTTTTTATTTGTCAGTATATTTAACTGTTTGATATACATTTATGACATGTTTGCTTAGGTTCATGAGCCTTTTTCTTTTCACAAGGTAGGATTTAGAGGAAGGGAGTGGTGTATGTAGCTGGATAGTACATCGCCTTTTTCGGTTGATTGAATGCACCCCACCATTAGGTTATTGGCTCTTGTGCTGGTAGGATGGCTTGTTATAAGTTCGGATTAAGGATGTATTTCAGTAATGAGAAGATAAAAATCAAAATCAAACCTCAAACTGTTAGGTTGTGTTTGGATTACACATTATCTCGCATTATAATGCCAAAAACTGACATTATAATGTTGATTTTGGCATTATAATGTCAGTTTTTGACATTATAATGCGTACAACTGATGTCATAAAGAAATTTGCAAGAATAAAATCACTTTAATATGTTGCTAATAGAGTACTACTGATGTCTTCTTCCCTTCTGATGCAGTACTACTAATGTCTTGACTGATGCCTGCATAATTATTGTTGTGAAGGAAAATCTATATCATGACTTGCAACTTAATGTTATGTCAGGATGGGACCTGCAAGTATCTCGCTTACGACGCTTGCAGTTGGCATTGGGCTACTTAAAATTTGATGAGATAGAGCAGTAAGTTTTAATCTTATCTCCATTATGCAGTTCACCCCGCTCGTTGTGTCTGTAATTTTGAGTTCATAAGTATATGCTTCTTCCATATACTGCTTTTTAAATTATATTTTACTAGTTTGCTGTTTGTTGACAGTTTGGCTCTAAAATTTTCCAAATTTGTGGTTGTATATTCATGGGAATCAGGTCTTTGGAAAACCTTGCTGCTATCAATATGGCTGAAGAAGGCATTTTGAGACTGATTTTTGCTGCTGCTTATATGATGTTTGACAGAGCTGGAAGTGATAATGAGATTTCTGCTGCCTCAAGGTACTGAAACTGATCATGAACTTTTGCTTACCCACAAAGAAGAAATTGTTTAAAATTTTATTTTTAGGTGTATCTTGATATTTTATCTATATCATATCTAAATTAGATTTTGATTATCTGTTTCGTTGTTCAAAATGTCATTATAATTTATATCTGGTTTCAGCATTTGATCAAATTAGGATCTTATCTATGCCCTAGTGGATGTATTTTACATTCTCTCTTATAAGTGTCGTTCTAGCTTTCTATTTTCGTTAAGAAATATTTGTCATTTTATAGTTTTAGGTAATGATTTATTGGTGAGTTATGCTATGAGAATTTGTACATATTGACACTTCCTATGCAAATTCACTTTATTCATTGGTTAAAATTTAAAAATGAGGTGGGGCAATTATTAAATTGTTAATTTTAGGAAAAGTTTGTAGTGTTTTAGCAAATTATTGCATTCCTTAATAGTTGTGTCAAAGGCTAAAAGTATTATCAAACGGAGGGAGTAATATTAACGTGATTAGAAGTTTAGAAATATTATTAGAAGCACATATATTTTTATTAATGATCAATCTGGTTTGGTGCTAAACTTAATATTGTCTTATAGGGGAGGTCAAGTTTTCTTATCTTCATTGATGCCTATGATTATGAATTTTACATGAAATTGTGCTGATTGAAGTTTAGCTATTGATCATGAAATAATTGATGTTCTGACTTGCCAATTTCTTTTTATGGTTACCTGTGATTATTGTTCATTTGAACACAAGTGATGCACCAATCATTTAGATGTTTAACGTCTAACTTTTTATCTGATCTTACAACCTGTGTATGCAGACTTCTTGCATTGGCCACTCGATTTGCTACTAAAATGATTCGTGAATATGCAGTAGTAGAGCATGATTTGAAAAAATTTGAAGTAGAGGATAAGGGGGTAGAAGCACGTTACTTGCTACCACTATCACCATATAAAGAGTGTGGAACCAAGGCTTATGCAGGAAGGCTAGATGAGATGTCTCGTCTGTTAGTGATTACTCGGAATCTCCAACGTCAAGTAGCTTCAAAATTTAGCAGGCCAGTTCAGGGATCGGTATGTGGTTTAAGCTTCTTATTTTTGTGAGGACATTGCCTAAAGTAAAAGTATAAATACTAATACAAATACTCATGTTAGGTAAATGATGATGAAGCCCCTGAATTTTTGCAGAACTCTCAGATGTCCATTCTTGCTGCTGACGCATCACCTATTGAGAAAATAAACAAACATGAACGTGCCTTTTCTGTGTTGGATTCAGGATCTAATAATGCTGAGAAGCTGGCATTGATACCTGCTGATTCTTTTGATGCTGTAAATCATCCAGATTTTGAAACCATAGATTTAGCTCTTGTTGGACAGCATATGGTTTCTAAAAAACAGATTTTCCCCATAGAGAACCCTATGGAAATGATTGCACGATGGGAAATAGATAAGTTGGACATTAAGAATGTAGTAAAAGATGCTCTATTGTCTGGTCGTTTGCCACTAGCAGTTCTGAAATTACATCTTCATCGCACAAAAGAGTTGGCTGATGACAAGGATTCTAATGATATGTTCACTGAAGTTCGTGATGTTGGAAGATCGATTGCCTATGATCTTTTCATGAAGGTACTCTACCATTTTATATTTACAACAAACAGTGTGTGTTTTACTAATACATATCATTACAGGGTGAGACGGGACTTGCTGTGACAACACTGCAAAAGCTTGGAGAAGATGTTGAAGGATGTCTCAGGCAGTTACTGTTTGGCACCGTAGACAGATTGCTTCGGAGTCAAATAATTGAAGAGATGAAGAGATACGGATACTTGAGGCCATATGAGCTGGCAATACTTGACAGATTATCATTAATTGAGGTAACTGGAAATGATCTTCTTTTGATTTATGCACACAAATGCAATTAGTTTACTCTTATGTCAGTTATTTCAGCCATCCTTACGTCTTTGGTTGTTTTTTTTCCCGGAAGAGAATTTATCCAAGTAGTAGCTTTTGGAGAATCTACCTTTTCCGAAGACAGGAAGTAAAAGGAGATTCAACAACTATTAAATTTCCACCAGATAATAGTTTCCGGCTGTCGCATCCACATTCATTTGGAAATGTTACAATGGAGTGCGGTGAGGTTAATGGAGTTGTTTTAGGTTCATGGACAGATTTGAATGACAACACTAGTAATTCTGTGGGCGAAGACAGTAATGATGCGGGATACTGGGCTTCTGCTGCTGTCTGGTTCAATGCCTGGGACCAGAAGACTATAGACCGTGTAAGTTATAATTTCTATAAAGAACTCAGTTATTTAATTAGAATGCAGAATGGAGCTGAAATTGTACTTGAAATGGATTAGAAAGGACCTTCACACTTGAGTTTTTTTTCCTTCTTTATCACCTCATTCTAAGGAACACTTGAAGTTATGTCCCTCAAAATTGAATATCAATCTTACATTGATGAAGGTTGATGGGCATAGCACTTGAAATTATGTCCCCCAAAATAGACAGGTGCTTCTAGTTTTTCGAGTCTTTGTCATGATCCTATTAATTTCGTACTTTTATGTTCAAGAGTTTGTTCAGGAGTTATATAATTAGGTGGGGAATTTTTTGCAACTTATTTCTGTCCTCGTCTTACATGGAGATTTATTTTATTAGACCTAAAGAAGAAATAATATGTTATAGGCTGTGTATGTTTCATTTGCAATCTAGTATACCAACCTTGCTTGTGTAATTCAGACTTTCGTTTAAAAACTTCCTACTTGTAGAATGGGTGTGGATACGCAACTAGCTTAAATGCCTGCACTTTACACAGTTAAAAAAAGGATATGTGGTGTTTATATATGTCTTTATAAATTATATATTTTGTTTATGCTTATGGGTTTCCTGGGGATATGATAGTGTGTTAACACCCCCCCTAGAAAAAGAGACCGCAGTTGCGCAGGGGTTATGTTGAGTGGGTTGGTTCTTACTTCTTACAGGCTGCAGGGTGATAATTCTTAAAAAAATGTGTTAATTGCTGTACAGATATTGCTTGATCAACCTTTTGTTATGGGTGTTCATGTGATGTGGGAATCACAACTCGAGTATTACATATGCCACAATGACTGGGAGGAAGTATCTAAACTGCTAGACATGATCCCAACTTCATTGACACCTATAAGAAGTCTTCAGATAAGTTTGGACGGTGTCCAGTCTACTTCTTCCTTTAGATGCAGCCTGGAAGTGGCTGATTATTTGAGCTATGTATACTCCCCAGATGAGCTTGATGCTGTCTATGCTGACATTCCAAATGTTAGAATATTTCAGTCCTCTGCGCATTTTATGTGCTCTACATGGTTGAGAATGCTCTTAGACAAGCAGCTTGCAAAGAAACTCATTTTTTTGAAGGAGTACTGGGATGGCACAATAGAAATAATATCTGTAATGGCGAGATCTGGCTTTGTTGGTGAAAAAAATAAGAGGCTCTTTCAGGATGAACATGTGCATGGACCATCAGATCTGGGTTTTATAAATCCTGGTGGAGAGCTTCAGCAAAATACTTTACAGGAACTTCATAAACTCATCATACATCATTGCTCAAAGTATAACTTGCCTTGTCTGTTGGACCTTTACCTTGACCATCAGGAGTTGGCTTTAGATACTGAATCTCTTGGCTTACTGCAAGATGCCGTGGTAAGTGCTTCTGCACATGTTCCATTTTACCTTGTAATATTCTGTTGGTAATACCAAGCGGCATTACTTTCTTGGTTGTTTCAAAACTAAGATCAAAACTTGTCAGCATTTTTTTGGATAAGCCTTTTTTGGAAATTCAGGCGAATAAATAATAGTATTTCTTCATAATTTCTGCATCTTTTGAGCTGTATGCGCCCCCCCCCCCTCTTCAATTTAAGATGCACCCCTCATTATTATGTCGTTTGGCTTTGAATATTTTTTTTACCTCTTTTCCTTTTTACAGGGGGATTGTCAGTGGGCAAAATGGTTGTTCTTCTCTCGGATCAAGGGCCTTGAATATGATGCATCTCTATGTAATGCTCGTACTATCATATCTCAGGATGTATCCCCACCTAGCAATCCCACAGTGTTAGAGGTCAATGATTTGATTCATACTGTGGATGATATTGCTGAAAATGGATGGCTTATGGCTGCTTTAGGGACACTGATGTTTGCTCCATTGCCAATGGAAAAGTGCCTGAGTAGTGGGAGTGTGAAAAGGAGATTTAGCTCCTCTGCTCAGTGCACATTGGAGAATCTTAGGTCTGCCCTCCAGCGCTTCCCTACACTATGGAGCATTCTTGTTGCTGCATGTTTAGGGAATAATACTACCTATGATTTTCGGGGCCCTTCAGGTAGGACTGGTAAATCCCCCCCATTTTTTTTTGGCTTCATTCGTATTTGCTAACTATCTATGCTTGCATCCATGGTTCACTTTTATTGTTTTTGTGACATTATTGTATTGATATTAGTGGGGAGTTCAGCTCTATCAGTCTATTTGAATTGGCGAGACAATGTCTTCTATTCTTCTGATCATGATGCCTCACTTCTGCAATTGCTGCCTTGCTGGTTTCATAAAGGGTTGCGCAGATTAATTCAGCTTTTTGTTCAGGTTACGTTCTTAACCTTTTCTGCTACGGATAGCTTCTCTGAACATTTTTTTCTTCTTGACTTCTAGCTAGCTAATTCCACTCAAAGAAATATCTTATATGCTTCTATCTTCAACAAAAGTTACAAAATAGATGAAAAGGAGTTCTGGAAATGCTTTGATAGCTCGATTTTCAGACTCCTAAAGGACTACTTAGAAGGGAGTGTGAATTAAGTGAACAAACATTAGTTTGTGGAATGACCATCATATTTTTTCTGCACTTGTAAGAACTATTTATCTCATCTATTTTCTGTATTGCAGGGTCCTCTAGGGTGGCAAGCCCTGGCAAATCTTCCTGCTGGGGAAGCCTATCTACAAAGGGACATAGAAATTCTTATAAATGCTGGTCAATATTCTGAGATTAGTGCAATGTCCTGGGAAGCAGCCATTCAAAAACAAATTGAGCAGGAATTATATGCTTCTTCAGTAGAGGTAGCAATAAAGAAACATATTTTCTTTTCTTCACCTTTTTCTGTAAAATTAGTAAACATAAATACACGTGTAGTCAAGACAAGGCTCTGACCTATTACAATATTATCCCAAGCTTTTATACCTTCAACTGACTTCTGCAGTATCATTTTTCCTAGTCAGAAATAAAATTTAAGTATAACAACATATTTTTATTTCCATACTTGTTATCAATTTTGCAGCTGATTTCACACTATAAATGAAAATCCAGTTTATGCTCTAGATTCTTGATCTAATGTCACCTTTTTGAGCTAGAAAAATGTGATATTGACCCTAAACCTTCTAATTTGCTTATAACTAGGTTTGTGTAGTAGAAACATGTTAAAAGTTGTCTTTAGTGAAGAAGAGTCGAATTTTATCAAAGTTTTGAGAAAAAAAGATATGAATAGGGAAAAGAGGAAATAATGAATTTGTGAAATCATCAGTGAACTACAATTTTTATGCTTTCGTGAATGTTCATCTTTTAATTTTTTTTCTTCCTATTTTAAAGTAATGGTTTAAAAATACTATGAAGCTATATATTATTCTAAGAAGGCCCATATCTTGATCTCATAGTTTGTCTAGGCGAATAATATAAAAACAAGGAGACACAGTTTTTCAATTTGGTTACCTGTATGTTGTATGCTCTACTAGCCATCCTTCTTTTCTGTGCTCATAGTTGGATATTGTGATGTAGTACTTGTGAAGCTAGATTGTTGATAATCTGATTGTTAATATATTTTAAGATGGGGATTTGATTTCACGTGGCATACCTTCGCTTGTATCATGATGGTCAATCTTTCAACTCAGGAAACTGGTCTTGGGCTAGAGCACCACTTGCATCGTGGACGTGCACTAGCTGCATTCAGCCATATCCTTGGTTACAGGGTTCAGAAACTAAAAACTGAGACTGCAAATGGAGGTCAATCTGTTTCTTCAGTACGTGGACAAATAAATAGTATTCATGTGGACATGCAGAAGCTTATGGCACCTCTTGGACAGAGTGAGGAGTCTCTTCTTTCCATGGTATAAGTTTTACTCCACAAATTTTGTTCTGAGCAAATTGGTATTATTGCTAGTAGTGAATCTATACAATTGTACAAATGTATGCAATTACAAATTTTGTATTAAACAAATTGGTATTGCTCGTTAACAACGTGAATTTGTAGTTTATTCGGGTCAGCACCTGTTAGTATACCTACAAACTGTGCATTGCGATAGTTAATTTTTTTTTTTTTGATTTTTTTTAAAAACATCTAGGAAGAATGGTCATGCCTTTTTTTCATGATATGGTAACACCTGATCCATGAATTGGATTTGTTTATTTCAGGTTCTTGCGGTTTTCATCATTTGCTTCTTCAGTATAGATCACACGGTCTATTCAAAATGAGCGGGGTAGCATTTAACAAATTAAACGTTTTTCCAACTTGACCTTGTGAAATTTCCTTTTTACAACTGCAATAACTTTTTGTGGATTATACACTAAGTATGACCACCATAGACTACCATTCATGCTGCAACCTTTTGGCAGAAGGTATAATTTTGATTAAGATTAGTTTTTTTTCCTTTCTATTAAATGATGGCAAAAATCTACATTTGGCAAGGATAATATTGCCTTGTAGGAGCAAGAGGATCATAAGAAGTAAACCTTACAACTCTCCCCAGCTCTATTGTGATTGAGTCAATGAAACCCTCTGAATTATGCACTAGGAAGCCTGATCCTGTCCTATGGGGTTCATTGTGAGAATTTTCTTCCATAATGTATTCCATAATTGAGGTCATTAGTTTGGTTGTGCATTGTTACTGTTTTTTTTTCCTTGGATTGCATATAGCTTCTTGTCTTAGAATAGAATCAAATCTTGCTATATGTTCAAAAGTAGGTAGGAAAAAGTGGCAAGTGATAAGGATTGGTCATTTAAGTATTTTTTCAATATCATTATTGGATTTCTTTTGTTTAATTGTATGGTAATGTGGTGTGTGACCAAATTTCACTTTTTACGGTAAACTCCAGATCATGCCTATTGCTATAACAAATTATCAGAACTCTATGTTGGTGGCGTCTTGCGCTTTTCTCTTGGAACTCTGTGGGTTATCAGCTACCATGCTTCGTGTAGATGTAGCTGCCTTGAGATGTATATCAAAATTTTATTGCTCACATATAAAAGCCGAGGAACAAAAGCTGCTTGGACCGAAGGATTCAATGTTGCATGCAGTGTCTGAAGAAGGTGCTATTGCAGATTCTCTTGCTCGAGCCCTGGCTGACATTTATCTTCAACAGGAGAATCCAAGTTTTTGTAGGCAAGAAGGATATTCTACTCCTATCAACTCCGGAAACCTTTCTCGAGCTCTAATGCTTGTTCTACAGCATCTGGAGAAGGCTAGTCTCCCAAGATTGACTGATGGTATGACATGTGGCTCTTGGTTAGCAAGTGGTCGTGGTGATGGGAGCGATTTAAGGTCTCAACAGAAAGCTGCAAGCCAGCGATGGAACCTAGTTATGGTTTTCTGTCAGCTGCACCAGATTCCATTGAGCACAAAATATCTTGCTTTTTTAGCAAGAGATAATGATTGGGTATGCCTCACTATTGGTGAAGTTATACGAAGAGGATAAAGAAAATAATTGAAGATATCTAGGGCCTGTTTGGATTACAAGCCATAATGACTTATCTGACATTATAATGTCAAATTTGGCATTAAATATCAGAATTTAATGTCAAATTTGGCATTATAATACCAGATAAGGCATTATGGTCTGTAATCTAAACAGACCCCTAGTAGAAAGTGGCTTTTTACTGCATCATTATCTAACGGTTTGTTCTTTTGTTAGGTTGGATTTCTCTCGGAGGCCCAGATTGGAGGATACCCTTTTGACACCGTGATTCAAGTGGTAATCTTTTCTCTATTGTCCTCAGCTTCCTGCATTTATGTTTTTTTTGGCTTTGATCTATTAATTATTTAATTTTGTAACTACCAAATGATCAATCATGTGATACTGCTATCAAATGTGTCTTTCAGGCGAAAAAGGAGTTCAAGGATCCCTGTCTGCAGACTCATATTTTAACAGTACTTAGAGGGATGCAGTCGAAGAAGATGACTGTTTCATCATCCCAAACTTCAAGTGGTTTACAACATAAGAGTGATGATTTTTCTATGGGTCAAGGCTTTGATGTACCTGCAGAGCTCTTTGAAATTTTAGCAGAATGTGAGAAGCAGAGACAACCTGGGAAAGCACTCTCGATTAAGGCAAAACAATTAAGCTGGTCTATGTTGGCAATCATTGCATCATGTTTCCCTGACGTGACTCCACTTTCCTGCCTAACTGTTTGGCTGGAAATCACTGCAGCAAGGTGACAGTTACTTAAATTACAGAAATTAGATGTTATGAATTCCCCAATACTCTTGTCTATGTTGCTTTTTTTGTACTCTTTATGCTGCATATTCAGTCTTGCTCTCTTGTGGAGACTGGCAATATCTGGTAGTTGAGCTGTACATAGAACCTTTTCAGAACGTGGTCTGTTTTCAATCGTTAACATTTCAGTATATATCAGACTCCATTTATTCATCAGAACTAGGAAAAGGTAAAACAGTGAATAGTATGAGTCTAGATAGTCAATAGGTTAGGGTTGCCCCCTTTTTTTTTTTACTCAATGTACTTTCTGAAGGACTGCAAAGCCGACTGTTAAACTGAATTGCTAGTTCATATGATAGGCCCGAGTTATGAGTTTTTTTTGGAGTTGCGCTCCAGTCAAAACATTAATTATAAATACAGGTCAAGTTTGTTTGTTTCCCCCCCTCCCTCCATGGAACTTCTATTCATAAAAAAAGATCTCAATACTGTCAATTTCCTGTGAGCTCTACCTTCCTAGCTGAACTTCTGGCCATTTTAAAGTTAATACTGAAGATACATATTGCTCTAATTGTCCGGTGTTTATGTTTGAAGGTTGGTTTATAGGACCAGAAGTAGAATTATCTTCCTTTGTTCCTCGAGCAGTTGTACGGTATTTTTTCATCGAAATAGAATTAGATTTGCCTCGGGAAACATAAAGTGATTGCTGGTAAGAGCACAAATTTATTAGACATGAAGTGGGAAAAAGAGGGTATTGCACTTTAAAAAAATGTACAATCAGGTGAATGAAATAAGGTCCACTTATTGAAGGAGTTGGAAACAATTCCAGGATCATATGATCCTGTAAATGCTTGATATTTTGTTGGAGGTTCTGTCTCCTGCATCTAAGTTGCTGTATGAGGTTGCTAATAAATTTGATTGCAGGTTTTTTGTTGGTAATTTTTATAGATTCACGGTTTTCCTTACAGGGATGCCTCATTATTGAAGGCAAATGATATAGCTACCCAGATTGCAAACAATGTTGGTGCAGCTGTTAAAGCATTAAATTCCCTGCCGGCAAATGAGCCATTGCCTACTTTGTATTATAGTAGGAAAAGTCCAAAGCGGCGACGGCTTTTTGATCCATTTTCAGTTCCTTCTGGATTTGTCAATAATTATAGCTCAGATGCCAGAGCATCTGCTGAGGGGACAAAAGAAAGAGTAGCTGGGGAAGAGGTGAAAGAAACAAGTAATTCTGATGAGTGGTCTGTTTCCTTGCCAAAGATGCTTTCTTTACTTTGTGAACAACAACAATTTCTTCCTCTGCTAAGAGCCTTCGAAATGTTTCTTCCATCATGTTCACTTTTGTCTTTCATTCGGGCACTTCAGGTTTGACTACTGATCCAAAATCTTCTACTGTCAATCATATGTATAAATGTTTTTTTTTTAAAAAAATGTATCTGCTTACATTTAATATTATTTATGGCGTATCAAATGGACTTGCAACAGACTTTTATATTTGGAGCTTCACGCTACTTGAGTCGAGAAAATAATAGACTAATCCTCTCAGCATGTGTTTTTATATAGACCCTGCCTTGGTGGGACTATACTGGGTCGATTGTTGTTGTTGTTGTATAAGAAATTTGTGCTGATGATTCCGGACCATAATTCCATTATGTGCCGTTTTGGTTTTAACCTTGGTAGACAAGTTGTTAAATGCATCTTTCAGTTGATCAAGCCTATCCAAAATCCGAGTTTCTGCAAACAAAGTTTCTAAATGAGTTTGTTCCCTTTTTGGGTCAGTTTTTTTTTAAGTCAGACATGAAAAAATAATTTTTTTCTTTTCATCTTGGTGAAGACACAGTTTGACAACAAATGGTCTTGGGTAGAAAGGTGGGTTGCTAGATAAAGCCATGTATCCCTCATGACTCTGTCTCTTGTACTCCTTGTTGGGTATTCAGGTTTATCCTATTGACTTGTTTAAGACGTGGAAAGTGTAGTTGTCTTTTCTTTTCAATGTCACCTTTTATTGTACATCTCAGAATTATTGCCATACGTTTTAAAGCCTGAACTGATGTGTTAAGCCTAAAATCATCAATCCATCATATCATGAGCTGAACTTCTATAGATGTCTATTACGTTGTCATCTCCTATCTTTATTTGCAGGCATTTTCCCAAATGCGTCTATCTGAAGCTTCCGCACATCTGGGGTCATTTTCAGCCAGAATTAAAGAAGAACCAACAGTATCAAACCTTGACATGTCATGGATAAGCTCCACTGCTTCAAAAGCTGCAAATGCTGTCCTTTCAAATTGTCCATCTCCTTATGAGAAACGATGCTTATTACAGCTTCTTGCGGCAACAGACTTTGGGGATGGTGGATCGGCTGCTACATATTACCGACAGCAATACTGGAAGATCAATTTAGCTGAGCCTGCTTTACGCAAAAATGATGATATTCAATTAGGAAATAACACGTTAGACGATGCTTCCCTTTTAACCGCACTAGAAGAAAGTGGGCATTGGGAGCAAGCTCGTACCTGGGCTCAACAGTTAGAAGCCAGTGGTCAACAATGGAACTCTGCTGTTCACCATGTTACTGAAACTCAGGTGAAAAAAAGCTGTTTCTATTATTTGCATATCCAATGGGTATTCAGGATCAGTACTTACATTGTGGGTTTTTTTCGCTTTAATACTCCTAGCTTTAGCACTTATGTACTATTATACTTTCCACTGAGATGTCTTCCAAAGGAAATAACCCTGGGCCACGAGTGAAATATTTAGGCTTCAGCAATTTTTACATAAGAGTTCATTAGCTGTTTATAATCCATGTAGAATTTAATTCTTTGAGAAAGAAAGTACGTTTCTCAGAGTATTCATTATTGGTAAGAGAACTGTACAAATAGATGTTGGCATACCAGGAGAACACCAATAATTGTAGAGAAATACTCTCTACTTTCAGGGCCCATCTATTATTAAACAAAAAGGAAAATTGTAGCTCTCCTATCAATTCTCTCACAGCTTCATTTTTCCATGCACTCTACCACACTGATATTTTTTCACATCATTTTTATCTTTACTTTTGTTCCTAAAGGTCTTAGTATTTCTAGCTTCAAAGTTTCTTTGGAAGCTGTGTCGCGGGCTGTCCGTTTTCCCACTATTTTAGTCTCGTTGGGTAGATATTAAAAAATATCATATGATACTTGTCATCTTGGTTTTTTCTGTAGTAAGCAGAAGTGTGGTCTTTTCCATGGAGAAACACTTTTCCTGGTCTGGTATTCCATAATATCTATATAACAAAATATTGTATACCAAGTGATTCCTCCCTGTTTCTTTACAAGTTAATCCATATCTAACGTCTATTGTAAACAGGAAATATAAATAAGATTCCAGTGACACTTATATCTGCTTCCTGGTCAACTTGATTTCTTATTTCTTGTTGTTCTTCTGTTATGTTGTATTCAGGCTGAATCCATGGTAGCAGAGTGGAAGGAATTTCTTTGGGATGTGCCAGAAGAGCGGGTTGCTCTTTGGGGTCACTGTCAGACCTTATTCATAAGATACTCCTTCCCTGCACTGCAGGTAATTTGTTTATGTCACTTATTTTATAGGCCTTATACATAAATACTTATAAGTAGTGTGAATAACATGTTGTTTTGTTCTGTAGGCTGGTTTATTCTTCTTAAAACATGCAGAAGCTGTGGAGAGAGATCTTCCTCCAAGGGAACTTCATGAGTTGCTGCTTCTTTCACTGCAATGGTTAAGTGGGATATTTACTCAATCCAATCCGTAAGTATAAATTTAACTGGAAAGGTTTGTCATTGTTGCCTTTTTTAGGGATATTTTAATTTGTTAAATTCTCTTACCAGAGTTTATCCACTCCATCTTTTACGAGAAATCGAGACTAGAGTATGGCTTTTAGCTGTGGAATCTGAAGCTCAAGTGAAGAGTGAGAGGGACCTCAACTTGAGCAGCTCTAATCAGGAACAGATGTATGCTAAAAGGTCTAATATAATAGACAAGACGGCAAATATAATTTCAAAAATGGACAGTCAATTAAATGCAATGAAGAATAGAACATCAGAAGAAGTAGATAAGAAAGAAGGCAACTTCATGCAGCTCAAGAGCTCACAGGCTTATCTAAAGGGATCACAAGCATGGGATACTGGAATATCAACTGCGACGAATAACATGAAGTCTAAACGGCGAGCCAAAGCTCATGGATATTCTAGAAGATTTGCGGTAGACACTATTGAGAGAAGCACTGACCTTGAAGATGGTTCCACTTCCCTGGCAGCTTTCAAAAGTGACTTGGAAGATGAGAATGTGAAAGCTGAAGCATCCTTATCAAGTTGGGAAGACAGAATTGGACCAGCAGAGCTTGAGAGAGCTGTCCTTTCGCTACTGGAGTTTGGGCAAATATCTGCTGCCAAACAACTCCAGCATAAGCTTTCTCCAAGAAATGTGCCTCTGGAGTTTAAATTTGTGGATGCTGCACTGAAACTTGCAGAACTGTCAACTCCTCCTCAGATAACATCTTTGTCACTCCTGGACAAGGATTTGTGCTCAGTGATTCAGTCATATGATAATTTGACTGAGGACCAACTTTTTGACACATTGCAGGTTTTCATCGAGCTCCTGTAGTCCTAAATCTTCTACTCTTGCTATAATGTATTGATGTTGTGATCTTTGGGTATTAAGTCAGATGTTGATGAGACCTGTTCCTCTGCATTAAATTCACAAAGTTGTGAGGATTATTTGGGGTTTTGGGAAAAAAGAAAGGGTTAGTTGGTACAGTTCAATACCTTATCTATTTCTTTCCTCGATGCACTTCCTTGCCTCTGAAGTTGTGTCACTCCATGTGGTGATTGTCCAATCTTTACTTCCATGTTTGCAGCCCATCATAAAAATCATAACCACCACCCCCATAAATCCTTAACACCACAATCATGTATATCCCATTTCAGCTGCATCCTTCAACTCCAATATTAAAAAAAAAAAACATTTTTGTGGGTTTTTTGTGGGTGGAACACGACTTTCAGTCAGTAGACCATCTAGTGTTTATTTTCTGCATACTAATGAGTTGAATATATTTTTGCTATCTTAGGCTTTGGAGAATTTATCCTTTATGGTCACTGAGGGCAGTGGACGGGGGTTGTGCAAGAGGATGGTTGCAGTAGTTAAAGCTGCAAATGTCTTGGATATTTCTTTTTCAGAGGCATTTGAGAAGCAGCCAACTGTGTTGCTGCAGTTGCTTTCTCTTAAAGCTCAAGATTCTTTTGAAGAAGCAAAGCTTCTCATACAAACACATTTGATGCCAGCTACTAGTATTGCTCGGATTCTGGCAGAATCTTTCTTAAAGGTACGGACTAGCTTTCCAAACCCAAATTCCTCATATCTTGATATATTTGGAAAGCATCTTCACTTATGAGTTGTGTCGTCCCCCGCTATTTCTCACACTTTTGTTCTTCACTTTGGCATTCTCATCCAACGTGAATCACTTTGTCATTTGCTTTTTTGTTAGCGGATTGTGCTTGCTTGCCATGTTATGACAACAAGTATCAGGCAAAAGGAATTCTTGTCTGGGTTAATGTTGTAAATAAATTGCGTTACTGACTTTGGAGTTAATTTATTGTCAGGGTTTATTGGCAGCGCATCGTGGGGGATATATTGATTCCCAGAAGGAGGAAGGACCTGCACCCTTGTTGTGGAGATTTTCTGACTTCTTAAGGTGGGCAGAACTGTGTCCTTCAGAGCCAGAGGTTGGGCATGCATTGATGCGATTAGTAATTACTGGACAAGAAATTCCACATGCTTGTGAGGTACATATGACCCAAGGTTTACTACAAGCTTTCATTTGCTGTCATATCTTTTGAACTGAAAAAACCATGCCCGAGTATCTCTTTTGTTTGGCCTGTCACTCGACTCACTCCTTGAATGTCTTGTTTGCTCCTATCACGTTTTTTTTTCAATTTAAAAAAAAATCCACAACATAACATGCAAAGGACCTTTCATTATGGATACTGGAAGTAACATTTTTACCAAAAAAAGAATGGAGGACAAGGGGTAGAGATATTATAAGAGGGAGAGTTGATAAGATAGTTTAAGGAGAAAAGAACGTATACCACAGATGCTTTACAAGGAAGTGCTTGTTATTCAGATGCTTTTTGGGCACCAAAGAAGAATCAAGGCCATGTACTTTGTTATTATGTTTTAAGATCTTATAAAGACATGCTGTAACTGTAAGTTGTAAATCTGTAATAAACCTTCTCTGACCTTATACCCTAATCATTCTTTTTCTTGTCAATAAAACCATCTTAAAGATAAGATCTAAATGCTTAAGGTAAGTCATAAAAAATGAGCTATAAATAACTAGGCCTGAAATGTGGGTCTGAATGATAAGATGGGTTTCTATGCCTTCTTTCATTGCCCGTTATTAGGACGAGGAAGCTCGTCCAGAAAGGATCATTAGTTTGATACTTTATCTACACTGAGGAAAAGGACCTCCGCTAAGGGCTCAGAACTTTGTATTTGGCATCATCATCAATTCATCATGTTGCAAGACACCACCTCATGGGAAAAGGGATAGCAGTTTTGTACTTAATTTGTGGATGTATGTGCGGTGACTTGGAGACTTATATTGCTGTTATTTTATTTGTAATAGTTTCAGTTGGCTTTCCATGCTTCTCTTCCTTCTGAATTACTATAGCTATATATGTCTTTTCATGCTTAGAATGGAAAGAAATTGGATTTCCTAAATTATCAAGCTTCTCATTTGAGCTGAATCTTATGTTTGGGATGTTTTAGGTGGAACTTCTTATTTTGTCCCATCACTTTTATAAATCATCAGCTTGCCTTGATGGGGTTGATGTTCTTGTTGCTCTTGCGGCAACAAGGGTGGAAGCTTATGTTTCTGAAGGAGACTTCTCATGTTTGGCTCGTCTTTTGACTGGAGTTGGAAATTTCCATGCTCTAAATTTTATACTTGGCATTCTCATTGAGAATGAGCAACTGGATCTTCTCCTTCAGAAGTATTCAGCAGCTGCTGATGCAAACACTAGTGCTGCAGAAGCGGGATTCAGGATGGCTGTACTTACATCAGTGAAGCATTTCAACCCCAATGATCATGATGCGTTTGCTATGGTTAGTATATGCTCTAGCTGTTTAACATCATACTAAAAAGGTGTAATGACTCTTTACGCTCTTATAGTAGAATGTACATTTCTGTATAGGGCATTTATAAAAATAAACATAAATAAATGAGGGGTAATGTGGAGCAGTTTGTCATGCTGTATCATGTGATGCATCTTTTATATATTTTCTTAAACAAGTTATGTTTCGATGATATATAAACAAGAAAGAGAAAGCAGAAGAAGATTGTAATTTCTATTCCACTTGATGCTATTCATGTGACACATTTCCATTTTCTTCATTTGCTAACAGTAATTACTCGTATCCAAATTTGTTTCCTCTCTGCAGGTTTATAAGCACTTCGATATGAAACATGAAGCAGCTTCACTGCTGGAATCGCGTGCTCGACAATCAGCGAAGAGGTGGAAGCTTTACCGTGATAGATACCAACATGGAGACCTCCTTGAATCTATGCGCTATTACATTGAGGCTGCAGAGGTTTACTCCTCCATCGATGCTGGAAACAAAACACACACTTCCTGCGCCCAGGCATCCCTTGTGTCTCTTCAGATCCGAATGCCTGATCTCCAGTGGCTTAAACTAACTGAAAGAGATGCCCGTAGTACGCTGGTCAACCAATCGCGGTTTCAAGAGGCGTTAATTGTGGCCGAAGCTTACAATCTTAATCAACCAAGTGAATGGGTTCCAGTGCTCTGGAACCACATGTCCAAGCCAGAACTATTAGAACAATTTGTTGCTGAATTTGTGGCTGTGCTTCCACTCCAACCATCAATGCTTGTAGAGTTGGCCAAGATATATAGGTCTGAGGTGGTTGCCATAGGAGGTCAGTCCAATTTTACGGTTTGGCTCACTGGAGGTGGTGGATTACCAGTTGATGTGCCAAGGTATCTCAGTAGGTCATTTCGGTGTTTGCTGATGAGAACAAGGGATCTGAGGCTGAGAGTGCAGCTGGCTTCAGTGGAAACCGGTTTTAATGATGTGATCAAGGCATGCAACAAAGAGCTAGACAAGGTCCCTGAAAATGCTGGACCACTTGTTCTGAGGAAAGGCCATGGGGGAGCCTATCTACCTTTGCATTGATGTAACATAGAAATGATTACAGGAGTCGACTGAAGGATCATCTTGATGCAGTAAGCAGTTTTGAAGACATTATACAGGATAGAATGGTGGGGGATATTTGTGAAGAAGATTGCACTTGTTCATTCCTTTCTAGTTCAGGCTTCCTTGTAGCCTTGTTCTTTCTGAAATGAGCTTTTTTGTAGAGATGAGTGTACAGTTATCAAGAGTCCAAATCTTTGCTTGATTTTGGGTTAGGTTAATGTACAATAATTCCTTTGGCAAGGGAATGTAAAATCTCTGTACATATGCCATATGGATCTTGCCTTTTTGGGTCTTGACAGTTGGTTGCTTGCTTGATGGTGTTCCTGTGCAAGGTAACACTAAAAGGAATGTGAGGAATTTCACCATGTCTAGTCGATTAATCATCAAAGTGAACAAATTCCTTAGTGTTTAATCTGTTGAATTCGATATTAGGCCTTTTTACCGTGCATATTATTGGCAACTTGTTGAATATGGAATTTTCAAAAAACTTGTTGGTTATGAAGGGTCTCGATAAGCAAGTGAAAAAAAATGTCAATGCATCATAATTTCATTTGGACAGCGGTTATGTAAACTGTTGTCTTATTTCCTTATAAAATACGTCACGCACTGCATCAAAAAGAAAAAAAAATACACATGGGCGGCCGCCCCCCGGGCCTCCGGCGAAGCAATATATGTTTCGAGAAAATAGGGTTTGGACAGCGGTTATGTAGAAAAAGCGCTGTCCGTTTCCTTCTTTACAGCAGTTTTAGAAAACCGTTGTCCTATTCCCTTGTAATACAACAGCACTTTTTAAATAAGCGCTGTCCCACCACCCTTACTAGCACATTAGACAGCGTTTATTTCAAATAAACGCTTTCCCATCCGTTTTTATTATTTAAAATATTTAGTCATGACACTATTTATAGCTACAAAAATGGTATAATATGAAATTGTTTATTTCATACTAGTTTTGAAGGTTAATATGTATAAAATATGCTTGTAAGTTCTTCATCAGCACTTTTTTCTGTAGGACTAAAAATTGTAAATTTTGGTAATACAATTATTAACTATCCGTTCAATTCTTCAAAAGTATATGTATTTGATTGGAAAACATTGGCTTTCCAGTCGGGTAACCAGAAAATTAAATCAAATTACATATCTCACAATAAAATAAAAAATCATCCCAAGCTGGTCTATATTGAAATTGAATATCCATACACCATAATAATGACATCCCCATGGACATTGTGTCAGAGCTTTTCCTGGTCATCCTATATACATTATGTACACAAAAGCTTTCCAAGTAATTAAAAGTGAAGAAAGAAGCCTCTCTTGACCCAAAACAAAAAGTGAAGAAAGAAGAAACCTTTATATGAGTTCTCATCTATTTCTGCTATCATTTTCTCTTAGATCATGCTGGTTATAAACAAGGAACTGAACCCCTAAAAATGGAAGAGAAGAATAATATATTACAAGATCGAAATCTTGCTCTCGAACCTGTTGTATCACCAGTGCCACAGTGCGGATTTGAAGGTGAAGAATGTTATAGAATCTCACTTTGAACTCAAAACATCACTCTTTCTGAGTAGCACTTCCTTTGATTGACACTGGAGAGACGCCAGTGCCTCCTTGTCTGAGAAACCGTTCTTTCATCTCTCGGTAAGACCTGAGCTCCGTGAGCACATCTGCTTTCGTCTTTGTAAACACGAGCCCAGATGAGGCCACGCTTGAATAAGTTGCACCTTGCTCTGAACTTGAGTCCATGCTGCCTGGCTTGCACGTGGTTAATGAAGGCAACGTCAAGTCAGTGCAGTCGTGTTGAAGAGGTGGGGCCTTCTTCAGCATGAGTACAAGGGAGCCCACAGCCGCGTCTTGGGATTTCCTAACACAGGCAAACCCGCAAAATTAAAAACTGATTGCTTGGTTGCTTTCTTGGATCGAATGATCCTGGCCTACCAAAAGGCAATTTTCAAAGATGCTCAGCAGAGTTGATTGAATTTTGTACGGCAACACTGGTATTTGGCATTTCAGTTCCACTAAGGATATTACAGCAAATTTGAGTTCTCAAGGGAAAATTTTCAATGCTAGCAGAATTTGGCAATTGCAAAGCCATTGGACAACATACTGGAAATTTAAAATCCATTTAAGATGTTATAAATATGCTATCGTCTAATTCCTTCGTAGTTCCAATTTTAATTCATGTGACTAAGATTAACAACTCTTAAGCCTATCGAGATTGTTCATATGGGATGAGTATTCAGATCAATAAAGATAATATTCTGGCGTTAATGAAACTTTTTACCATGTTGAATATCTAAGGTCTTGTCTGTCTCGGCTGGTTTCAAGATTTCATTTAAAAGAACATGATGTGGCCCTTTTCGTCTGTACTTTTGCACTCACTCTCTGTTTGGTCAAGTTTTTAGTAAGTTCCCTACCCTCTTTCTAATGTATCCCCCCTACTTATTTCATCCTTGTTTAGAAACTCAATATAGACCATTAAGCCAAAATGCCCTAGTATACAAAGAGATGAGACTTTCACAGACTAAAGCTTTAAGACTATAGAGCTAAGAGGTGATTAATTCCTAATATGACAAGTTGTTATAGCAAAAACATAACCCAAAAAATTTACAGACAATCTTCTCACAATAGTAGTCAGCTAAGCTGGAGAATAGAGCTTCTTGCAACAACCGGCTCTACCTGGTGCATGTCTCTAAATGCATTACTAATCACATTGCAATACGGCAAACTAAATAGTAAAGACATCAAACAAGTACAGAAGCATCTCGAAACATAAAAGGCAAAACAAGTTAAACTTAGGTTGCAGATCTAAATCCCCATGTACCTGCTGCCAGAATTTGGCATGTCATCCTGATCCACAGCAAAATGGCAGGCAAACTCAGCATCATCAAAGTCATCCTGAATGGATAGCCTACTATAGCTTCCAGAGATCGAAACACGTGGAGAGCTGACGGATGATAACCTTAGCATGGAAGATCTCCCACTCTCATTTCTCCCAAGTGAAAACTAAAGAAGAAAGACATAACTCAAATTCATAAATACATATTAAAGGCATATTCCAATTACAATGTGTAATTTAACAAATACAGATTCAGTACCTTCTCACCTACTGAACCGCCTGCACCTGGACACTTGTCGGTTTTTTCTCCAGGTTTCATTGATTTCGGTGGAGAAGGTGGTGAAAGAATTGCATTGGGTGAGACAAGGGCACAAGGGACCTTAGTTGCAGGCATTTTATCTGGAGCACTTTCACATTGTGAAAGAGAACATGCGGGTGAAGGCTGATTCCCATCAGACTTGATATTAGACTGAAACATCTCAGGCATATGCTGTGGCGAGCTGATGGGTTGCAGAGAGGGCCTCGGGTTTGATACTGAAGCCTTGCAATCAGAGTTTGGTGGAGATGGAGAAGGCAGAATAGACGGTGGAGAGCCATAATATACACCAGAGCTCCAACTATGCTGACTTGATAGCAAAACATCAGATGGTAAGCTTTGAGACACAGGAGGTGAAGAGAAACTCTTGATTGGGTCTACTATTGGACTGCCAACATAATCTGGTATGAACTGAGGATACACAGGGATTGATGGTTCAAAGTTCAGGTCTGAGACTAATGTATCATGATATAAAACCGAAAGGCAAAGCTGCCCTGGTGAGGTATCCACAGGCGTGAAGCAAAATCTACGCATATCAGCCTCTTCTTTATGCGCAAAAGGCTCCACAAAAGAATTGATGCGGTGTGTTAGTGTATAATTCCTTATATGACCAGATGAAATAAGCTCCCTAAAGAGCTTATAAGCTGGCAGAAGTCTAACAGTTGTATACAAGGACCTTAAAAGCAGTATCGACTTCTTATACAAAGCTTGCAAATTTCCGCAAGACCTTTTGCTCTTAGAACTACCATCCTTACTCTTCTTAATATGGTACTGCACAACCCATCTCTCTATAACCTTTTCAATGCTTGTCTCATTCTTTAATTCCTCAGTTTCCAAGGTCATGTGTTTCGAAAGCTGCTCTTTCAGACCCTTACTCCTAGCCCCATCCGTTTTGGCTGGTTCCCGATTAGTTGCTCTACGGATCAGAATAACATCAATGACCATAGGATCAAGGTTGCTTTGTTTCCAGAAATCAATGTTTTCGAGTGCAGCTGGGCATTCTCTTAGAGTTAGATTAAACCACTTATCCCGGGGCCTGTGACTTGAAGAAGATGACGAGGATGAAGACGGAGATTCTACACTAGAATTACGAGAAGAGACATAAGGGGCCCTGGATTCAAGGATTATATGGGCGCTTTTTGCAAACAATTCAGTGATTATTTGTTCCTTTTTGGCAGTTTCAGAGTGAACACTACCACGAGAGAAGGACATAATCAAGTAACAGTATAGCAATCACACTCAAAAGATAACCTTGTAAGATAGAAAGTCGATATGATGCCTAAAAAATGAACCGGGTAGCACTATTTGACCTGCATAGAAGGAAACCAGAAGAAGGTTATTCCTCATAATCCAACAATCAATATTGAACATCAATTGCGTAAAAGGTTAAAACTCCATAACATCTCATCAATTACTATTTTCGAAGAGAGAAGAACTCACTGTTGAAAGCAGAAAAACTCCGATAAACCCTAAAGAGGAGTCGATTTTGAGCAGGTCGAATGAGAGGGATTAGAGTTAGAGGATCGTAAATTGATCAAACACGATGGCGGAAAATAGAAAGGGATAAGGAATTTGACGATTTACGATCACTTTAAATTACTCAAGAAGGCCATGTAGAGGAGTCGTCCATGGCGGAAACCCGGATAGAGAAGGAGACTGCGTCAATTTTCAAAGAATTGGGTGTGGGATACTCAAGGGGCGATCATTATTTATAACATATTGCGTGATGCTATTATGATTGTTTATTATAACTGGGTTAATTATAATCCTTTATCTAATGAAATTTTATCTGCTGAGGGAGGGGAGATAGAATTATGGATGATTCCAGGTCGATTCTGATAGGGAATTTTGAGTATTTAAAATTTAAACTTCTACGCAACCAGAGGCCTGGAAAGCATGCAAATTTACAAACTTGTTTTTTTGTTACCTAATAGATTTGACTTGATTTGCTATATTTTTGGCACGTTGTAAAGCAATTTTCTGTAAAAAGCAATTAACTAAAATAAAATTTCAAAGGTATAAGTAATCTTCACGTTTTAATGATAAAAAATTATTAAATAACCCTTCTTCAATTAAAACGGGCTAAATTTAGATAAAATGGTACATAAACAAGGGCAGAAAAAAATTACAAATAGAGGATTTCTTTTGTTTGAAGAAAAAAACATAAATTTATAGGCTAAACCCTTTGACCACCTATTAAATCTCATGTATAAGTGTATAACCATTGGGAGTTTGGGATCTTTGTGGTGAAAATGTGAAATAGGTTTTCATGGAATAATTATGGTTCATTTCTTCTAACATAAGAATATGCGCACATTTTTATCTCTTTTTGGTGCACTACCACCTTGCTAAACTCAAAAGAAAAAGTTGCTTGATATTCTCCTAACTTGAGAGTATAAACACTAAATCAGCATCAATAAACACTTGTGTCTTAATGTTTTGATAGACTTTAAAGTAGATGTTACATTGCTAATGAAGCTTAGATAATTAGAATAATCTATTTCTAATATGATAATAAGCTTGGTAAAAGACAAATTTCTATAAATAAAATGGCTATATTAACAATTAACATAATCCAGTTCACCTATTTTATTTTTTTTGATGAGGAAAGAATTTGAAATACTTGACATAACAACGTCGAGTAGATCGAGAGACCGATAAATCGGCGTTGGTCAAATCCGGACAGAAAGAACAATACAACAAGTATAAAAATTATAACAAAGCAAAAATAGAGCTAAAACGACCTAAAACGAGTAGTGAGCAAGCACGATCAGACGAAAGTGCCACCGACAGACGAGTCAGACAAGAGAACTCATGCGGAAGTGCTGAACGGACTACCATGACATTGCCCTCTCTTTAAAGAGGGATCTTCATGAGCCTCAACCATGAGGTTGCCCTCGTACAAGAGGGATCTTCATTGAACTACAGACACGACCACGACCGGACACTCAGACAACACCCTAGATCAGCTCCACAAATACAGCGAGGAATTTGTCACCCATACTTGAGCCAAACGAAACCGCAATGGATAAGCAAGGGTGAAAATTGATGTGAGAAGAGAACATCAATTAGTCTTGTCATTTGATAATATTAAGTGAACTCGTTTAACAATTTGTTATTAGTTTGTTATACTCACAGAAGGATAAAAATTTGATGGTGGGCCGTTTTAAGGGTCCAAAATATATAGCTCATAAACAAATTTTGATGGTGGACCGTTATTGCTTGTAATTTGTTTATTATTATTATTATGACTATAAACAAGTTGAAATACCCAAAAAATTGAGTACTATAACACATCTATATTTTTGCTTTTTCTGAACTTTTGAGTAGTCAACTCTGTTGTTGTGTTGTTGTACTGATGATGGAAAATCTCTTACTTTTCCTTCCATTTTTTTTTGAGCTAGGTGGTCTAGGAAACTAGCATGCTCAAAAGCTTTATCATTTTTTTCATTTCTTTTTTATTCCCAATTCATCTCTCTTGCTCAGTAACCCAAGAATAGAAGAGAATGTAGTCGGTTAACACAACCAGAGCCCACGACGGCACTAGGAGGCACAACAGAGTCAAAGAAAGGTTGAATTTGGACGGAGATTGGTGGATTAAGTCGATTCAGCGACATCTCATAAGATTATGTGTAATAAATCTCTGAAATGGATGAGTTAAGTGGGCATAAAGGAAAGTGCAAACTGGCTCAATGAGTGATGTTGGGTCCGGCGGAATGGCCGCGAGATGGGGTTGGGTCCGGCCGTGTGGCCGCGAGATGGGGTTAGGTCTGGCAAAGCGGTTGGGTACGACGCAACCAAAGACAAGGATCGGCTAGGGGTTAAGTTTGGCAAGATTTCGGTTAAATTATCGCGGTTGTGCAGGTGGCCATGGATGCGGCCCTAGAGAACCAAATCTGCACAGAGCGAGGCCCTTAAAGTCGGCCACAGACGAGTGATTCTGGTCGGGTGGATGGTGGGGGTCACGACCGGCTAGCGGCTTGGATTTCTCCCTGGTTGCGACTTGCGACGATGGTTGAGTCTGGATCCAAACCGAGGATAAGCTCGATAAAAACAGGAAGATGACCAAGTCAAAGAGCAACAATAAAGTGAGATGTTTGGATGTGGGTTTATGATTGTTGTATATTTTCTTTAATCTAAACTTCTCTTTAAACAAAGAAAGAAGAAAATAGATTTGGGTTGACTTGAAGTCTAAACCCAAAAGTTTAGAGAGAATGATAATTCATGTAGAGAAGTTAAGAGATTTGGTTGATTTTGTTTGTCTTTTGAATTGATTAGATCTTGGTCGATAGATTAGAGGTTGGTTGGGATTTTTAGAGAGAAGATTCTCTAAATTTCATAGAGTTTTAATTCACCCATTCTTTCAAGTTAGAGAGTGTTTGGGATTTGATCCCATATATTATTAAAAATGACTATTGTTAATGTTATTATTATTAAATGTTGTTGAAAGAAGTTTAATTATTCACTTGGAATTAAATCTTTTGATTTTTGGGTAAATTTTTTGATTTTTGAGGGTTTTTAGAGAGAAGGGCTCTTCCTTCTCTCTAAGTCCCCTTGGTATAACGCTTTTCCCAGTTCACCTATTTTGTCACTCTCAGTGCAGGCATCTGATCTGACACCTTGCCATTTTTGCAATCGTCGCTCCTTCCTTTCTGCGTTCATCGTTTTCACAATCACTTCCAAAATCCACCACCAATCGAACTTCATTTATAACCCCCACCCCCAAAATATTTCACCGCAATGAAATTACCCAATCATAAATCCCTAAATCCAACTTCCCCCGCGAAACCTAGGAGCTTCCTCCTATTAGTAATGGCTTCCCTCCTTTCTCTCTCCCTCCTCCTCTTCTCCTCCTCCTCCTCCGCCGCCCACAACCGCCCTTCTCCCCCCCAACGGAGCAGTTTCCAGCAAACCCCGATCGAGATCCAACGCGCCTGCAACGCCACTCGTTACCCTGACGCATGCCGGCATCATCTGGCCCAATCACCAATTGGGCCCAGCACAGCCCAGATTATCTCGCGGGCCCTTTCACTCTCGGCCCAAAATCTCAACACGGCCCTATCCATGGTCCGTGACATCCTCGCCGCATCCTCCGGCAACAGGAAACGCACCGAGGCCGCCCAGACGTGCGTCGAGCTGCTGGCTTACTCCGACCGGCGCACCACTGCCGCAGGTGACGCCCTGTCACGTGACAACCTGAAAGACGCACGTGCCTGGGGCAGCGCCGCTTTGGTCTACCAGTACGACTGCTGGTCCGCGCTCAAGTACGTGAACGACACGAGCGGAGTCCACAAAACGATGTCGTTTCTCAACGACTCCCTCATCGTATCCACCAGCAACGCGCTCAGCATGCTGACCGCGCTGTCTAATTTCGGCGCCGACGCGGGCTCGTGGGCCCCGCCCAGGACGGAGCGGCAGGGGTTCTGGGAGCCCGGTTCGGGTTCGAGTGGACCGGATTTGGGGTTCGGTGGCGGGTTTCCGGCGGGATTGGCGGCGGACGCGACGGTTTGCAAGGCGGGGTGCGATTATGAGACAGTGCAAGAGGCTGTGAAGGCGGCACCGAGTGATTTGGAGGGAATGAAGAGGCATGTGATACACATTAAAGAGGGGGTGTATGAGGAGATGGTGAGAGTTGAGTTTGAGAAGAAGAATTTGGTGTTTATTGGGGACGGGACCGGGAAGACGGTGATCACTGGCTCGCTGAACACCGGCGATATGGGAATCACTACTTACAACACGGCTACTGTGGGTGAGTAAATCCCTAATTTTGACTGTCTTTTGTATAGTGTTTTTATCATCATTTTCCTGTGAGGATGTTGATTCAGCTCGATTATGCAAGTTTACAGTACTACTTTTTCACCTGAATTCAATTTCATCTGAGTTAAAGCATCATTCTTCCAAATGGTTTTCTTATTTCAATTCAGCAGCTAATTGTAGATGAGATTTAATCTAAATTCTATGAGTTATCAGTACGCTGAATCAATTAAAAATGTAGAAAGAGTGGAAGCATTGGCGTTGGATGCTAAGACTGAGATGAATAGAGCATGTGTTGGTTTGCATGCAGGTGTGGTTGGAGATGGATTTATGGCAAGCGGCATTACATTCGAGAACTCGGCAGGCCCTAACGCGCACCAGGCGGTGGCCTTCCGATCAGACAGCGACCTCTCGTATCTGGAAAACTGCGAGTTCCTGGGGAACCAGGATACCCTTTACCCCCACTCCCTCCGCCAGCTGTACAAGTCCTGCCGAGTTGAGGGCAACGTGGACTTCATCTTCGGAGGGGCGGCTGCTTTCTTCCAGAACTGCACTGTGCTGGTGCGACCCCGCCAGAAGAAGGGCGGGAACAATGCCGTCACAGCCCATGGACGGACGGACCCTGCCCAGTCGACGGGGTTCGTGTTCTACCGCTGCGTGGTGAATGGGACCCACGAATACAACCCGAGGAGTTACTTGGGGAGGCCTTGGAAGGAGTTCTCCAGGACGGTCTTCGTTGATTCAGTGCTTGAGGCTCTCGTTGTCCCGCCTGGGTGGCTTCCATGGAAGGGCGACTTCGCTTTGGCTAGTCTTTACTACGGGGAATTTGGGAATACGGGGCCAGGGGCCCAGCTTCAGCACAGAGTTCCCTGGAGTAGCCGGATTCCAGCTCAGCACGTCGCTGCGTACTCCGCCAAAAGCTTCATTCAAGCACATCGGTTACGGTTAGGAATGAGTTGAAGCTTATGCGGACATTTGACGAAATGCCAAGTGCTACTCCAATCCACTTCACAGCTACCAAATTTCAAGTTCAATCATGTTTTATAACAGTATCAGTAATCTTATCAGCTACAGTACTTTATTAATAATGTTTACCAAGCATACTCTCCGATCAAGTTTTAGTTTTAACCGCTAAGAAATGGAACCGCATATACAGACAATATTTAAAAGTAAATAGTAGAATTAATGATATAAATTGAAAGGGGTTGAAGTCTGTAGCTTGAAGAAAACATAAAGGGGGCATTACCTTTTGCATACCATAAAATCAGGCATCCATGGAAGAATTATTGGGGCCCTTTATTAGCATGCATCATTGATGGCCTCAGGCAGCAAGATCCAATGCAAACACTATTTTCCTTTTGCGTGCAAATCCAACATACTAACCATTTATACGAAAGAAAACTTTAATGCTTCCTATCTGAACCCAAAATTAAAACGTATCCTTAAATAAACATGTTGATCAGACTCATTAATTAATAGATTATTAAGTTTAAGGGTCTACCCCATTGTGGATACCTATATGAATTTTGAGTGACTCCGACCAATCGAACCATGCCGTAAGACAAAACACAAGATTATTAAGTTTCATTAGTTAGGAAAGTTGACATTATTGGCTTTAAATAACAAAGATTCTCCTAAAACGTAAAACAGGCTTATTAATTCACCAGCTGTCTTATGATTTGAACTAGGTTCAATGTTAAGTAAAAAGGCTATAGCTACGTGACAAGAATTTGAAGCAAATAATATGTAGTTAGATATTCCATCTATACTTGGTATTACTTTATTGATCAGAAGGATACTCTTACTTAAAAACTAATAATAGAAACCCGTGGGATGAGGCAATCAAACTTCACGGTTTCTCCATCGACCATCTAAATGCAAACACAACTGTGGTTCACCCCAGCACAGCACCAGTAGCTATCCTTCCTTTTTACTCTTTACCTTCAACTTGTACTGCTCCTAAGTTCTAACTTATTATACTATTATTTACCTACCGTTTCCATATTTTATACAAACACCATATGTACCTTTATATATTAGCAATTAATGATAGACCTCTAATCATAAACAAGATTGACCTTTCTAAGTTGGATTTAATAATGCTTGCATAAGTTGGATCCATTGAGCAAATGAATATTTACTATTACGTACTTTTATTGAACAAAGCACGTCCTTAATATTATTATTTAATCTTCGTAAGGAATAAGGGCGACCTAAAATGCATTTTAATACATTAAATTATATTATTTTGCATTAAATGCTATCACGTAATGTAATTTAATGCATTCTAATGGCTATCCAAACCGACACTAACTACTACTCCATCATTTTCGATCTTTAAACAATAAATCTTCTTAAGTTATGAGATATATTATGATTTATGATCAATACTGTAGTGTAGTAGATAGACTCTTTTCAAAACATTGTAATTAATAAGTGGGGGAATCCTCAAATCATTGAAGAGAATGTTTTTCCCTCTAAATTTGTTGTTGGTTATCCTTGAAAGAACCATTGCGAAAATCTCATAACAGAAATAGTTGTATCTGCCGACTTGAATTCTGCTGAGAAACAGGGGATGAAGACAAGTCACAAGAATGATGACAATCAAATTTTAAGAAACACTGCAAACAAATACTCCAGTGGTAGGAATTTGATTTTGGTTGGCATTACAAATTTAGTAGGCTAGCTGCTGGCATGGATCCAGAGAAAGGTGGGGTAACACTAAAACCTAATCTCACTCAAAATTAACCTCTTTTTCCTCATACTCACGCTCACTCCAAACCTAAGAACCCCTTTTCCCCTCTGTTTTCTAGGTTCCTTTCCCCGTGAAAATTTCCTTCTTCTTTTCATTCCTCCAAGTTCCAACCCAAAAGGACTTGTTCAAAAATCTTCTCCCTCTTATAATTAGCCTTCCAGAACTACTACTAACTAGTAGTTGTACTAGAAGCATCAGATTCTGAATCCTCAAACTCGAGTTTTCTGTCTCCCACCTTTAAAAAACAGCTGCTCATGTTTCTAATCCCCACCATTCTCTCATGCAGAAGATCAAGGCCCCAGAATCTGCTGGTGATCGCCCTTTGGCTGTTCGTGCTAATCATCAGCTTTGAACAAGCTGAGGGTGTAAGATCCACCAATGTCCTCACTTCCAATCCAACCACAAGAAAAGGACACTTTTTGGGGTTTCTTCCCAAATCAGCACCACACATTCCGGTGTCCGGCCCTTCAAGGAAGCACAATGATATTGGCCTGCAAAGCTGGAGGAATCCTTAACAAGAATTCAGCTTAATTCATGCATATTAGATAGTTTCTTTCTGTTAACTTGTTTTTTATTTATGGAAGATGATGCAGGGGAGGAGAATTGCAGGGCCGATAACAATGTACATAGTTTGGTAGGAGAGTTTTAGAAAAATGACACTTTTGAAGCTTTGAATTTGTAGAATTTAGTCTTTGTAGTTTCGTGGGCGTTCTTCTCTTCCTGTCATGTAATACAAACAGACTGTTTCAGGTTTATATGAAAATTAGTTCACCAACACATACCTTGACGAATTTAGAAGATATAAATTCTGGGTTTATCCTACATTTTACCACACAAGTGAACCTCCTATCAGTGCCATTCTTGTAAACTGATTCTTCATGGAAGTTTTAGTGAAATGAACCATAGTTTAAAGATTTCTACATTTTAAATAAGATGATCAATAGTACGTCCCAATGAAGTTTGACAGTAAAATCAGTGTTTGGTTGCAGTTTTTTTTATTTATTTATTGCGTGGAGTGTCAAATGCTCATATTGGCATTAACTTGAAGGTGAAATTCATATGACTATTCATCATACGTCTGATATGAGCAAAGTGCTGACATCTTCTTGAGGGGCAGGTATGTGTATACACTGTTTCTGCTAGGTATATAGCTGCTCATTCAACCTAAGCTTATGCTTGCTTCCACAGGCTCATGGGTAGGTAAAACAAAACTACTGTTTGCAGCCATGAAAAGTACATAGTGAAAACTGAATGAAATGAAGCAAGTAAAGAACCTCTGAACCAGTAAGATGAGCTGGGTTTTCGTGTTGAAGTTAATGATGTCTACTGCAATAAAGACAGTTGTAGGGCCTAAGATGGTTTTTTTATTCCCCTCATGGTTTTTTTTTGAGCAGATGAGGCGGAACTTGATTATCTTCGTTATTTGGAAATTCCAAAAGGAAGGGAAATAGTAAAGCCGCTTACAGAGGTAATTAATATTCTCCATAGCAGATCGATGAAGTATTACGCACTGTAATCAATCACTTACGGTAGCTTTTGAATAACCTTGATCATTACTGTTGATTTCAGAAAATCATAGTCGAATCTCTGCAATCCGATTTTACTCGGTGGATACTTTTTTAAAAGAGAAAACTAAACTTAAAGGTTCAAGATTTGATTTTTACGTAAGAAGGCCATCCAGAGAAAAATACAGGGCAACCCTTAAAAATGATGAAGAGTTTAAAAGCAAATAAACGCTTGTAGATGTATATCCCTGAATGTCTTATGTAAATTTGTAGAGGCAAATCCAGTCAATTTTAAGCTATACTAAGTACTAACAATTAAACTTAATATATGTGCCAAAATGGAGGCAAGCTCATAAAAGCCGAACTAATATAAACAAAAACAACTAACCTCTAGTTGGTCTAGTGGGTATTTGTGTTAGACCCTTTAAACGTTATATTTAGAAATATCGAGTTTGAGTCCTTTTAGAGTGATAATGGTCATTCGAACGGGACGAATGATCTAAAACATATATATATATAAATATAAAGAGAAACAAGAGGGGGAAAAGGGGTTGAAATTGATTTGATAGAATTGTGATGATAATTGAAATTATTACCCTTGTCTTTCTGTGTATATATATGCTTTTGGTTGATTATAGATACTTATGAAAATCATACAACATACACATCACTCCATGAGTGATGTACATAGCAGATACATTATTATCTCCATTACTACTTTATACTTATACTAGTGTTGTTATTGCCATGCTGTGCATCAGCCCTTGTTAGCTTTTCCGTGGATTGAGACTTGAAAGATATCCTATTCCTCCAGAAAACAAGTTGATATATAACTTGTGTTTTGGGCTCCGTATAAGGCCCATTGAGGTAAGGGTGAGTGTGTGATTCACTCTTACTGTGGACCTCTTCAAGTTTTTACCATCCACCTGACCTGACCTGACCTGACCTGACCTGACCTGCGTATATAATATAAATCAACTCTATCTCAATATTCTTTTTTTCCCCTCCCCTAGCCTCCATACATCAGCTGCTTAATTGCATGCATGGATCCTTAATTTGATCATTGATTTTGCGATGGAACGCAAAATTAGAAACCCCACAAAATGCAAACTTCCACTTTGGGTTGGCCGGTAAAACTACAGCTGCATATATAGTGATAGAAAATAAAGCGAAAAAAGGACTGATCATGAATTGATGGATTTCTTCATATAGGTGTGTTGTGGTGATCAGTTTGGAGGACGGAGCTTTGTTGGTTGACACATAATAATGATAATAGTATAGATAAAATAAGACAGTCTTACGTAATTACTGCCTACTTTACACTTGTTAAGCAACGGATCCGTTCACTCGATCTTATGGATAGCACTTGAAATCATTCTCTTGGCAATTGTGTCAGGACTCGACCATATTAAACTTGCGCTTCATCATCTACTTAATGTGCTTTTCCTTTTTGGATGGATTTGCTTTCCTTTTCCTTTTTGGATGTATATATATATTGTGATTTCTCCTTAATTTATGCAAATAAATGTACTATATATCAACCATTAATTGGATATAATTATATGGATGGCCTGTGACTGTGTTTGGTCGAGGAATTATTACTAAAGTAAGCTAGGGCGTTCACGAGCTAATTAGTTCTTACTCTTACATTTAGGTGAACAAGTACGGTGTACGTAATGACTCTGTTAGATAATTTAAGAACGTATCTTCCTTTATTTGTATTTATCCTTTCTTGTTATGATTCTGTTGTAATCTTTTATATATACTAAAGGAATAATATCAACCCATCAAGGGTATTTTCAATTTACCTTCTCACATGATATCAGGCGAAAAAAACTGATTTCCTCAAATCTCTCCCTCTCTCACGATCCTCCTCTCTGCCCACTATGCCAAACACAGACCCCAACACCGCTGCCAACGACGGCTAGGGAAATCATGACCCTCCGCTCGCCTCTCCGTCCAACACCACTCCTTCCCTCTCCACCGGCGCCGTTGCTGTCCAGCAGGCCCTCCATGTGGCCAGTATCAAGACCCATGTTCCGGTCTTGCTTGAACAATCTCCCCCCAACTACAACAAATGGCGACAACTCTTCTTTGTCACCCTCGGCAAATTCAACCTCAAGTCTCATGTCGACGGTACTCCTCCCTCTACTGATGAACAATGGCCAATCCTTGACTTCACCGTCCTATCATGGATCTACGGGTCCATTCACCACGACGTCTTCGATGTTGTCAACAAAAATGATGCCACGGCCTATGAGGTTTGGACAACCATTGAAAATCTCTTCCGTGACAACAAGAAGACCCGCGCCATTCAGATTGAGTCCGAGTTCCGTAGCCTCTCCCAGGGCTCTATGACAATCGCTGAATATTGTCAGAAATTAAAATCTCTTGCCGACGGCCTGTCTGACATTGACTTTCCCGTGTTCGATGAGACACTGGTGCTCCAGACCATACGCAGTTTGAATGAGAATTTCTCCACCATGGCTGCCATTCTTCCTCTTTAGAAACCCTTCCCAACGTTTCAGGAGACTCGCAACATCCTCTCCCTGGAGGAAACTCGACGTGCACACACATCTGCTCCAGCCACCGCCCTTACGGTCAGCACCACTAGCCCACCCCCCACTGCTCCCACACCAGCGCCTGCATCTCCATCACAGCCTCCGCAACAACAACCCCAGCAAGCACCGCAACAGTCCAGTCAGAACCGCGGTCGCGGCCGCTGGCGCGGTCGAGGCCGAGGAAGGGGTGGTGGCCGAAATAATTTTCAGCAGCAACTATTGCAACTGCTGTCCGGGCCGAATTGGAGCAACAACTTCCATGCTCCTGGCCTCCTCGGACCCGACCCACGTCCCAACTCCAACTTCCAGCCTCAGCAGGCCCTTACTCTCAACAGACGCAACTTGGATGGGACCAAGAAGCATTGATTAATGCTCTCAACCAACTGTCTGTCAATCAGAACAACGACAATTGGTATATGGATACCGGGGCCTCTTCCCACATGTCATCCAATGCAGGTAATCTCTCTCCCGTTTTTAATCCATGTATATTTTCCTCTTCTAAAATTATTGTGGGTAATGGACAAACCTTACCTATTACAAAAATTGGCCACAAACAACTTTCCTGCACACCCAACCTGCGACTAAACAATGTCCTGGTAACCCCCAATCTTATCAAAAATCTCATTTCTTTCAGCAAATTTTCCATTGACAATAACTGCTCTATTGAATTTGACCTGCTTGGTTTTTCTGTGAAGGATCTTATCAGCAAGAACGTGATCCATCGGTGTAATAGTCGAGGCGACCTTTACCCTTTTCTTCCCACGGCATCGTCGACCACCTGCCCTCCAGTTGCCCTCTCGGCGAGTCAAATTATTCCCACCTCCACCTGACACTGCAGACTTGGTCATCCCGACAGTCATGTCATCCATAACTTAGCGTCTCACAATTTCATTCTTTGTAATAAAGACACCTCTAGTCTGTGTCATGCATGTCAACTCGGAAAACATTCTAGATTACCGTTTCCTCATTCCAACTCAAAATCCATTGCACCATTTGAAATTATTCATTGTGATCTCTGGACTTCTCCCATTTTTAGTGTCTCTGGTTTCAAATACTACTTGGTCATTGTTGATGATTTCACTCAATACATTTGGACTTTTCCTCTCAGGTACAAATCCGAAACTGTCACAAAAATCAAAGAATTCCATGTCTATGTGCAAACTCAATTCAATCTTCCTCTCAAAAATCTCCAATATGACCATGGGAAAGAATTTGATAACAAGGAAATTCAATCCTGCTTCTCTCAAAATGGGATCCAATTTCGGTTCTCCTGCCCTCACACCTCACCACAAAATGGCAAAGCCGAGCGGATGATCCGGACCATCACCAAATTAGTTTGGTCCCTCCTATTCCATGCCCACCTCCCTCAAAAATTCTGGGTCGAGGCTCTTACCACCGCCACATACCTGCTCAACCGAACACCCACCAAAACACAGTCAATGGCCACCCCCTTCGAGTCACTCCACCACAAAAAGCCAGACTACTCCCATCTCCGCGTATTCGGCTGCCTGTGTTACCCGAACATTTCCGCCACCATGCCCCATAAACTGTCTCCACGCTTCACTCCATGTGTCTTCCTCGGCTATGCACCGCATCACAAGGGTTACCGCTGTCTTGATATCACAACCAATAAGGTCATTATTTCTCGGCATGTTATTTTCGATGAAAACTTTTTTCCATACAGGTTCACCACCAACAAGGAACCTGCAACAGACCTCATCCGGTTCACCATGGAACAACCAAACCGGCCACCGAACTTTCCCCAACCGAACCGGCCTCCACAAAATCAAATCCCTCAAAATTCTCATGCAACCACCCAACAAAAAAATCCACATCCAAATGATTTTCTTGTTCCCCAAGATTCTCCCTTATCCTCCCAAACAACCTCTCCCCATATCTCTCCACACATCCAAACCAGTCCTCACGGCCAACTACCAGTCGAGTCCTCTTCTTCCACAACCGAACCCAATACCAACACACACACACAATGTGTACCCGTGGAAAAGCAGGAATTGTTAAACCTAAAACCATCTTCAACCTTCATACCTCCATCGAACCCATCTCCAAAACCCATAAAATAGCCATCCAAAACCCACAATGGTTTAATTCAATGAAAGAGGAATACGATGCCTTGATTAAAAATAGGACTTGGGATCTTGTACCAAGACCATGTGATGCTAACGTTGTTACATGCAAATGGTTGTTCAGACACAAATTTGGTGCAGATGGACTTCTCTCCAGATACAAATCTCGGTGGGTGGCCCGAGGTTACTCTCAGCAACATGGCATTGACTATGATGAGACGTTTTCTCCTGTAGTCAAGCCTGCTATAGTCCGCACTGTTCTGAGTCTTGTTGTCGCTCGGAAATGGCCAATACACCAACTTGATGTCAAGAATGCCTTCTTGCACGGATCCCTTCATGAGACTGTCTATTGTCAGCAGCCACCCGGTTTTGTAAGTACTCAGTTCCCTGATTATGTCTGTCGTCTAAACAAAGCTCTCTATGGGTTAAAACAGGCCCCACGAGCTTGGTACCAGCGTTTTGCAACTCATGTTCAATGTCTCGGCTTCACAGGCAGCAATGCCGACTCCTTCCTCTTTGTATATCAGTTGGGTGGTCTTCAAGCCCACTAACTGGTGTACGTAGACAATATAATTCTCACCGCCTCCACCACCGCCCTCATGCACAAGATCATTGCTGCTCTCGGTCGGGAATTTGCTATGACAGATCTTGGTGACTTGCACTACTTCCTTGGGGTATCGGTCACTAAGCAGCCATCTGGGATCTTTCCGAGTCAAGAAAAGTATGCTCGTGAAATTCTTGAAAAGGTCGGCATGGGTGGCTGTAACGCTTGTAGAACGCCAGTCGATACCAAAGGCAAACTCGGCTCTGAGGTCGGCCCACAAGTTGTTGATCCAACCGGCTACAGGTCACTCGCAGGCGCCTTACAGTACCTCACCTTTACTCGACCTGGCGTCATTTACGCTGTTCAACAATGTTGCCTGCATATGCATGATCCCAAGGAGGAACACCTGCAAGCCGTTAAGCGTATTATGCGATATGTGCAAGGTACTCTCTCTTTCGGCCTTAGCATTGTTCAGGGTGCTACAGATCAGTTAACTGCTTATTCTGATGCTGATTGGGCGGGTTGCCCTGACTCGCGCCGCTCCACATTCGGATACTACATGTATCTAGGGCCCAACCTGATCTCCTAGCCTTCCAAACGCCAGACGACAGTATCACGCTCCAGTGTTGAAGCTGAATACAGGGCGGTGGCTAATGCTGTAGCCGAATCATGCTGGCTGCGTTCTCTGCTGACAGACCTCCGATCACCCATTCAGAAAGACACTGTTGTTTTTTGTGACAACGTCAGTGCAGTGTACATATCTTCCAATCCAGTACAACACCAGCGCACCAAACACATAGAAATTGATATTCACTTTGTGCGTGAAAAGGTTGCTCTGGGTTCTGTCCGGGTATTGCATGTTCCAACCACCAGTCAGTTCGCTGACATTCTCACTAAGGGGTTGCCTTATCCACTCTTCCAAGAATTCTGGTCCAGTCTCTGTGTCCGAACACCTCCCGATTCGACTGTGGGGGGCTGTTAGATAATTTAGGAACGTATCTTCCTTTATTTGTATTTATCCTTTCTTGTTATGATTCTGTTGTAATCTTCTATATATACTAAAGGAATAATATCAAGCAACCCATCAAGGGTATTTCCAATTTACCTTCTCACAGACTCCATCATGCTTATTTCATCGACACCATCAACAAGTGTCGTAGGTATAAGGTTGTTGATTTTTGTCTTCTTTTTTGATTTGATCATAAAGCTGGAGTGTAGAGCCAATTAAGTGGACTATTATAAAACTGAAGAAGCATATATATATATATAAGTTGAAGCAAGCAAAGAGGTAGCATAGATATGGAAGTGGAATACAATAAGCTCCCTCCAGGGTTTGAGTTCGACCCAAGCGATGAACAACTCCTTGTTCACTTTCTCTACATCAGGGCCTTTTCCGCCCATCCTACTATCATCCCCGACCTCCTCGATCCTATTCATCCTTGGGCTCTTACTGGTATGGTTTATTAATTTACAGTATTAATTGGATCCATCCTCACTCATTAGGCAAGCTAGCTAGGTTGATTATAAGATACAATTAGTACGTTCATGTACGTACTACGTACATGCAAGGCGTTGTACGGATGTAAGAAATGGTATTTCTACAGCAAGTGCAAGGCAAGTGTGGTGGAGAAGGTGCAAGATCGATGTGGAGGATGAAGCAATCTGGTCACGTGGCAACAAGATTGGTTGGAAGAGGTTTTATGTGTTCCACGTAGGCTAGGGGACCCTCCATTGGGGATCCGGACTAGCTGGCTCTTGGAGGAGTACCATCTCTCCACGCCCACGCACGCCCTTGCTTCAACAGCGCATCTACCAGTAATTAATTAACCTACCTACTTTCAATTCTACCACATTCACACATACACTTCACTTTTATTCTTCATATGCCCTAGCCTAGGGAGTAACTCTTAATTTAATTTGATTGGCTGCATGCATGTCTATAATTTCTTGCGTGACTGATGGATTTAGGACAAGGAGAGATGGGTTCTATGCCGAGTGCTCGAGCTCAATGATGGTAATAGCGGCCACCATGATCAAGGTATGGACCAGTCTGTGAAGATAACCCATCCCACATCGGAAAGTTGGGACTAAATAGCCTAGTATATAAGCTTAGTGGACTACTCCTCTTATTGCCAATTGGTTTTAGGATGGAACTTCACTGGGCTTATGTGCTAGGCCCATACGCGCATGTGCGCACGGACTGACACGTCACCCATTTATCGGCCCACCGGACTTTAACATGGTATCAGAGCGGTTCGGTCTAGGTTTGGACTCCTGGTTGATTGGGTTTGTCGGCCTTAAGACACTAACGGGCTTGCCGGCCTTAAGGCATGATGTCAAGTGCCAACTGGGCCAGGCCAGTTGCCACTTGAGCGGGCGTGTGAAGATACCCATCCCACATCGGAAAGTTGGGACTAAATAGCCTAGTATATAAGCTTAGTGGACTACTCCTCCTATTGCCAATTGGTTTTAGGATGGAACTTCACTGGGCTTATGTGCTAGGCCCATACCCGCATGTGCGCACGGACTGACACGTTACCCATTTATCGGCCCACCGGACTTTAACACAGTCCAATGAACTTGAGCTTTCATCTCTTGATTAAGTCTTCTTATCCCTTGAAGAAGATGATGCTCAAACTATCGAATCAAATTAATTCCCTCTTATAACTATACTATATATATGAGACTATATGGAATAATGTGGATCACGTGCTTGTCACGTGAGGTTTGTTAGAGTTGTTAGCAGTTAGTTGTAGGCTGTTAGATTTACTTTCTTGTATATATAGCAGAGGTGTAGTTTGTATAGGTAACGATCAATACAGAATTCTTTCCAAATTTCCTCTCTCAAATCTTCAAATGGTATCAGAGCTTCGTTGAAGATCGGATCGATCGGTTGATCCAGTTGGATCAAAGAATTGAAATCGAGACGATTTCTTGTACTATTCGATCTATTCTCCGACAACAGAAGATGATGACGGATGAAGGCTTTGGAGAAACTGAAGGCCGCGAAGATGGAGCTCGGACAGACGGATTGCGCGAAGATGGAGTTCGCGATGCTTCCAAAGGCAGAAATGCAGGGGAAATGCTATTGGACAAGGTAAGAGTGGCTATGGAGATTCACTTTTCTTGTCAAATTCAGATCATCCTGGATTACAGATAATTGCAACGCATTTCAATGGTTCTAATTTCATTTCTTGGAGTCGAGGAGTGCGAATGGCACTAGGTTCAAAGATGAAATTAGGATATATAGATGAAACTTGTAGAATTCCTACTAATTGTGAAGAAAAGGCTGCGATGTGGCTTAGATCTGATTATATGGTGAGATGTTGGATCATCAATTCGATGATCTGTGAAATTGGTGAAAGTTTTATGCATGTTCAGTCGGCAAGAGAGTTATGGAGTGAGATTCTTGAAAGATTTTCAGAATCTAATGCTCCCTTAGTATATCAACTACAGAAAGATTTGGTTAATATCAAGCAAGAAAACCTAAGTGTTGCAGCATATTATGGAAAATTGAAAAACATATGGGACGAATTACAGGTTTTGGAAGGTATTCCTACTTGTGACTGTGGAGCTATGGAAAATTGTAGGTGTTTGCTGTTAAAGAAAATGCTTGAAAGGGAACATAAGAGCAGAGTTATGCAGTTTCTTATGGGGCTAAGTGATTGCTATGAACATGTTCGTAGTAATGTACTTTCTATGGAACCATTACCAGGTGTTAACAGAGTTTTTCAGATAGTAATGAGAGTTGAAAGGCATAAAGGAATTACTAATTTGAATACTCAGTCATAGGATACAATGGCATTTACAGTCAATAGATACCTACAGGGAAGGTTTCAAGATGTTGGAAAATAGTATAATGGAGGCAGAAAGGAGCCTAGCAGGGACATAATAGATAAAAGAGATTTGAAATGTAGTCATTGTGGTGCAAGAGGACATGTCAAGGATACTTGTTTCAAGATTGTTGGATACCCTGAGTGGTACAAGGGTCCAAGAGATCAATCTGTCAGTGGCAAGTTTGCAGCCAATGTTCATGATGTGCAAATGGAGGATAATCCTTTGGATAATAATGATATTCAGACTCTAAATCCATCTATGATGAATGCAGTATTTCAAGAGATTGTCAAGATGATGAAAGGAAAGGCAATATCAGAGAATGCAGAAAACAGTGGGCAGACATTTGTCAACTTTGCAGGTAATATGAATACATCTCTTGTTCCAGAATTATATACTCATGATAGATATACATGGATCATAGACTCTGGTGCTACAGATCATATTGCATATGATTCATCATTGTTTACTGATTTGCAAAAGCTTAGCAAGGCTATATTTGTGGCATTACCTGATGGAACAACAAAGGTTGTTGAATACAGAGGGACAGTTCAGGTTAACTCTGCATTAGTGTTGTAAAATGTATTGTTAGTACCAGGTTTTAGACACAATCTGATATTAGTTGCACGTTTAGTCAGTGACAAGAAGGTCAAAGTGTTGTTTGATGAAATGAGTTGCTTCTTGCAGGACCGTACTAGTGAGAGTTTGATTTCATCTATCCCAGTACAAGGAGGCTTGTACAAACTTCAAGTGGAGCCACATAATGCTGGAAGTTTACAGGATTCTGTGTTTGTCAAAAACAGTTTTTCTTCAGTGTGTAATAATGTTGACACATTGCTTTTACAACATGCTAGACTTGGGCATTCTTCATTGTCTAAAATGAAGCATATTGCTGATTGTAATAGTTCAGATACACAACAATTGTTTTGTGAAAGTTGTGCTATGGCTAAGCACCACAAACAGCCTTTTGAAAGGAGTTGTTTTATTGCTTCTTCTATCTTCCAGCTCGTCCACATGGACCTTTGGGGTCCTTACAGAGTACCTTCCATTGATGGAGCAAGGTATTTTTTAACAATAGTTGATGATTGTTCGCGATGTACTTGGATTTATTTGTTGAATAATAAGTTGCAAGTGTTTAGGATGATTTCTGGGTTCCTTGCCTATGTTGAAAATCAGTTTCATACCACAGTTCAAACCATCATATCAGATAATGGGACAGAGTTTACCCAAAGCAGTTGTCTTGATTTGTTTCGAGAGAAAGGGATTATACACCAAAGATCAGCCCCTGGAGTCCCTGAACAAAATGCTCGAGTAGAAAGGAAGCATAGACATTTAGTTGAAACAGCAAGGGCGATCAGAATTCATGCAGGGTTACCTATCAAGTTTTGGGGTCATTGTTTGCTAGCTGCTACTACCATCATCAACAAATTGCCTTCTGTTGTGTTAAAGTGGAAGTCGGCCTTTGAGGTATTACACAAAACTCCACCCAGTTATGCTGACTTTAGGGTCATTGGTTCCTTGTGTTTTGCCTTATCTAACACACATCCTAGGGATAAGTTTGCTCCTAAATCCAGAAGGTGCATTCTTATAGGATATCCCATTGATCAAAAAGCCTATAGCTCTATGACCTTGACACTCATACTATTTTTGTGGTTCGGCATGTGATTTTTCATGTCTTACCCTTTAAAGCTACCTCACATGCTTCTGCCTCACCTCCTGTTACATCCTTATCTCTTGTCAACCCTGCTGTAGGCTGTGATGAGACTCATCCTCTTATTTCATCCTCACCTACCCCACCTACTCCTCCTACTCCCCCACCTTTTCCCTCTTCTTCTCCTGTTCACGCAGAGTCACCTTTAATACCTTCTCTGCTTCATTCTTCTGAGACCTCTTTTCCTACTACTATTTCTTCACCTGCTTCTCTTGTCCCACCTTCTAACCCTCTTCCTGATCTTCGCAGATCCTCAAGAGTTCCTCATATTTCTCTTAAGTTATAGGACTTCTATTGTCCTACTCTTCTTTCATCCTCTTATTCTCTTTCTCATTCCTTTTTAGCTATCTAAGATTTTTCACATTTATCTCCCTCTTATGTCTCCTCCCTCTTCAATGGTCTCACCACTTTTGAACCTCATTCTTATGACCAAGCTAAGACACATCCTGAATGGGTAGCAGCCATGAACAAGGAATTATCTGCCTTGGAAAGTAATGATACTTGGCAACTTACTTCTCTTCCTCCTGGTAAGAAAGCTATTGACTCCAAATGGATTTTTAAAATCAAGTACAAGGCAAATGGTGAGGTTGAAAGGTTCAAAGCTCGCCTTGTGGCAAAAGGATACAACCAGGTGAAGGATAAAGACTACAAACACACATTTTCACTTGTTGCTAAATTCACCACAGTTCGTGTTGTTCTTGCTTTGGCTGCTGCTAAGGGTTGGGTTCTGCATCAGTTAGACATTAATAATGCATTTCATCATGGCTTTCTTGATGAAGAAGTGTATATGTTGCCACCTCTTGGATATTCCAAGGCCACACCAGGTCAGGTATGTCGCCTTACACGCTCTCTATATGGCTTGAAACAAGCCAGTCGGCAGTGGAACATCGAGCTCACTAAACTTCTCTTACAACTGGGTTTTGTTCAGTCTAAACATGATTATTCCTTGTTTACTTTGACAAAGGATGGTCATTTCACTGTTGCCCTTGTGTATGTAGATGACATGTTGCTCACATGAGATTGTTTATCTGTTATTTCTTCTGTCAAAGCTGCTTTGGATAAGGCCTTCACCATTAAGGATCTTGGGGTAGCTCGATATTTTTTGGACATGGAAATTGCTCGCATTCCTTCTGGTATATTGCTCAATCAACGCAAGTATGTGTTGGATATTCTTAATGATGCAGGCATGCTCACTTGCAAAGCTGCTGAGTTCCCTATGCAAAGAGGCATCAAATTGTCCATTGATTAGGGAGAACTACTTTCTGATCCTGAATCTTACCGTCGTCTGGTAGGTCGCCTCTTGTATCTCACTCTTACTAGGCCTGATATCTCCTATACTGTGCAACATCTAAGCCAGTTTCTCAATTATCCTCGTCTACCTCACTATCAAGCTGCTCTGTACTTATTACGGTATTTGAAAGGCACTTTCAACATTTCCTTATCATATCCTGCTAGTTCTGAGCTTCAAATCTCCGCTTACAGTGATGCTGACTGGGACAGTTGTGCTTTCACATGTAAATCACTCACAGGGTATTGTGTTTTTCTGGGCTCATCCTTAGTCTCATGGAAGACTAAGAAACAAAAAACCGTTTCCAAATCTTCTGCTGAGAGTGAGTACCGAGCCATGTCTATGACTGCTAGTGAACTGGTTTGGCTCCATGGTCTTTTACATGATCTGGGTGTTCAGCTTTCTTTGCCCATTCCCTTACATTGCGACAACAAGGCGGCACAACATCTGGCTGCGAATCCAGTGTTCCATGAACGTACCAAACACCTCCGAATTGACTGCCACTTCGTCCGTGATATGGTTCAGGAAGGCTTCCTCCAAACCATTCATGTGTCTTCTTCCTTGCAACTTGCTGATTTGTTTACTAAGGCGTTGGGTGCTTCTCAACATCGGTTCTTATCTTCCAAGCTTGGCTTAGTTCTTCCCATCTCTTGCCCAGCTTGAGGGGGGAATATGAGACTATATGGAATAATGTGGATCACGTGCTTGTCACGTGAGGTTTGTTAGAGTTGTTAGCAGTTAGTTGTAGGCTGTTAGATTTACTTTCCTGTATATATAGCAGAGGTGTAGCTTGTATAGGTAATGATCAATACAGAATTCTTTCCAAATTTCCTCTCTCAAATCTTCAAAATATATTTTCAAACTAGCGCGCTCTTGTATTATACGTACTGTCAGAAGAACTATATATATATATATATGAGGAGTACTTGATATATTCATAGCTATAGCTAGCTGTAAGTTGTTTTGTTAAACTTCACTCTTTTTTAATTTGTGTGTAAAGTGTAAACTAAACAGAAATATCCACTCACTGTATATGTTTCTTTGTTGAGTTGTGTCATGAGAAACACATATATGTAACTTCGCTAGCGACTGATGGATAACTTTCACAAATGGGTGGCTGAAACTCTGTCTAGTACGTGCTGTCGTGTAACGCAATTAGGTAATGGTAATGGTATACTGTATATAGTTAAGTGATTGACCATATGAACTCCTTAATTAGCTAGCTAATTTGTATCGACTTTCATGGATCAGTACAGACATGTGAATTGTGAACCTTGATAAGCTTTAAGTTCTTTATATCTGTAGTCTATATATATAATCGATGAAGATGAATTTTGAAGCTTAGTACGGGATTCGATCAATTGACACAGGATAGTGTTGAAAAAATTGACGTAATGCACTGAGGAGCCTCATTTCATAAACCCTAATAAGCTACTTCTCTGAGTTCTGGCCATTTTAACAAAGAAGCAGCTACAATTATGTTACGTGTTTGGGCCAGATCAGTTACATGAAGCAGCAGCCCAGCCTTGAGGTTTAGTTGGGCTTGGCCTCTTTGAAGATGGTCCTATACTTGGGGGGTTGAAACAGTATGATTGAGAAGGGAAGAACGCAAGGAATTAAAGGAGTTGTTAAAACAGAGAGAGAGAATGTTGAATGTTGAATGTTGATGGACTGTGTGTGTAGTTTGACTGGTCAAAATACAGAAAGACGAATGAATGGGATTATGCATGGATCCGTGTCTTGGAGGGAATCCTGCAATGCTAATTGCTAATGCATGTGCTGCTTCAACGCAACGCCCCACTCGGTCAACAGCTACTCTGCATCTGCAATATCAAGTCCCACCTTTTCACTACCCATCCCTTTCTTTTTCGCTACAGTTTGGGGTGTTTTGGTTAACTACGTACGTTGTTTACAATTTTAGATATTTTGATTACTATTTCATTATTTTGCTTGCATATTGTATTGTATTGTATTGTATTTGTAGTGCAGATATTATATAGTATAGTTCAAGTCCTAATCAAGTAGTTCATTGAGTATTAAGTAGGCCGGATTGAATTTTGTTAGGTTGGTTTACTGATATAATATTAGTAATTTTGGATGACATGTGATGTTGTACGTGTAGTAGTAGTCTAAGGGCTCGTTCGGTAAGGGACTTATCGGGACTTATCTTCTGAGGAGCTTAAGTCCACCCCAAAAACGCGTTCGATATTCCTCCTACTTATCGCGACTTATAATGACTTATCGGGACTTATTTTTGGCCAAAAACATAAGCTACATTCTCTAGCTTATGGGGACTTATGGTTGAACTTATCTCAAAATTCCCCCCAAATTCCCCCCCCCCCTACCCCGATACTTCTCACCTGTTCATCATCGTTCTTCATCCGTCTTCCCCTGTTCATCATCGTTCTCCCTTCCCTCTCGATCTCCGACATCCGGCGACAACCTCGGTCGATCTCCGGCGACATCCGTCTTCCCCAAGTACCCCGATATTCATCCTCCTCTCTTGTCCTTCGACATTTGCCCCCTTTGACGTTTGCCCAGCAGCTTCACAACGAGGCTTCGCAGCTTCGACATTTGCCCCCTTTGACGTTCTTCGATGTGCCCAGCAGCTTCGCAGCTTCACTGTTCGAGCCCTTCATTTCCTTTCCAGATCTGGAAGCTTGCATAGCGAGGCTTCATCGAATAGACAATCTGGAGATTTTTGGAAGCTTGCACAGCGGGGCTCGACCTCATCGAACAGACAATCTGGAGATTTTTGGAAGCTGATTTTTGGAAAAAAATCAATTTCGACATTTGCCCCCTTTGATTTTTGGAGGAAGACGACCCACTAATCTCGCCCCTTGTCTGAACACAACAAAATAAATATGATTTACCACATTTGTTAATCAATTTTGATTTGTTTGCTAATTTGGAGTAGTGGATTACTGGATTAACGAAATTGAGATGGGATTGAGAATTGATTTCAGGTTGCTGCGAAACCCTAAGGGAAATTTGGGGATATTTTTTTAATAAGGGCAAATATGTAATTTTAATATGAAATTAAGTTTTAATAAGTCATTTATACCGAACATATATTTATGATTTAGACTCTTACATTCAGTTTCAGTCTCAGTATAATTCAGCCCACAAGTTCAACCACTACTTCAGCTTCAGCCCCAATAAGCCTCAGCCATACCGAACAGACCCTAAATCTACTCATGCCCACCCTTCCTAAATGGCTAAATCAGCTCACATAAAAAAGTGCTCTGCACAGGCCCATTCAACGTTCAAAAGACACCAACCAGGGCTGACTGCAGTTCATCCAATCCATGATGCAAATTTGACTCAAAATCCAAAACAATAAAGGATAGGAAAGGGGAAAACACTGATAAAGACACAAATTACCTTTCATTATTACTGGCCCCCATCCCTTTCTTGCCAAGCCTCTTTTTCCTGGGCAGTGCACCCATTTCCTTTCCATCACTCCAGTCTCCAAATGGACAGCTTTGCTTTCACTATGAATCTCCTGCCAATGCCAACCCACCCAAAGATGCCAATCCCACACTTGTTCAGATGTCCAATAAGCCTAGAGTTGTTCACGGATCCAGTCACCCTCTGCACAGGCCAAACTTATGACAGGGCTTGTATTCACAAGTGGATTTCTTCAGGCAATTCCACCTGCCCAGTTACAATGCTGCGCCTCCATGATCTCTCCATGGTGCCTAACCGCACCCTCAGCCATCTGATCCGGCAGTGGCTTGATCAGACGGGCCAGAGCCCTGCCCCCCTCCTGGGTGCTGACCGTGAACATGATGAGTACTTGGCTGCACTCAAGCACACCCTTGAGTCCCGGGAACCCGTTTGGGAGGACAAGCTCCGAGCACTCAAGCAGGTAAAGGCCCTGTCTTTGGAGCTCCCGGGGGGACAAAATGAGAGTCTGATCCAATTTGGCTTCTTCCCATTGTTGCTGGAGCTGGTTTTTGTTGCCCGCCAAAGTCTGGAGCTTGTTGAGCTAGCACTCAGCACTGCTCTCAAGCTAATGCCTTTTAGTGATCTTGGGTGCCTGAACATGCTCAAAGAAGAGGCAAAGATGGCTTCTTTTTCAGCCCTTTTGGAAGATGGGACTCCCCTGATCAAGATCAGCCTCTGCCGTCTCCTGGAGGCTGTCTTATCACAATCATGTTCCTGTCAACAGCTACTCAGGGAATTGTCTTCCCTGATAAGGAACTCAGGCGAGATCCAACGGGCAATAACCAACCTCATACTGGATGATGATTCTGATAATGCAGAGGTCTCAGAAGCAGGGGTGAAGGCAATGCAAGCATTGTGCTCGAATTGCGGTGATCACAACCAGAGCCAGAAAGCCCTTGAGAAGCTGGTCCAATTAGGAGGAGTCAGCAGCTTGGCAAGGTACATTACGAGGGCTCTAGATAGAGAGAGGGGCCCGGGGGCGGCGGCGGCGGCGGCGGCGCTGGAGGTGTTGGTGGAGGTGGAGGGCGGGAAGGAGGCTCTCCTAGGGGAGAAGAAAGGGGTGAAAGCACTGGTGAAGATGGTGTTTAGGGTTTGCGATCACCAGGGGAGTGAGAGTGCAGTGAATTGCTTGATGGGTTTGTGCAGCGAATCAGTGGAAGCGAGGGAGGAAGCAGTGAAGGGTGGGGTTTTGACGCAGTTGCTGCTGCTGCTGCAGAGCCAGTGCCCTGCCAAGGCCAAGACAAGGGCCAGGATGCTGCTGAAGCTGCTCAGAAACATGTGGGCTAAGGACCCAATTCCAACAAATTAAAGCATGTAATTTGTTGGTTGACAAGAAAAAAATATGGTGATCATGAGAACAAGGGTGGGTGGGGGCCATTTGGATTCATTTTGTTCTGTTAAAGCTGATCAATGTCCATGTGTATGATTTCATCTATTTGGAAACCAAATGGAAGCTTTCTAGTTCTGTTTTGGTACAATTGTTGGCAGTGTCACAATTGGGCTTTTATTCTGTGATTGAAAATGATCAGATTAAAGGCATAACATCATGTGTATCATAAACTAAACCCACAACCTTTCTTTGTGTTATGACTTTGATGTGGGTGCCCAATGCTCATGGCCATATATATATATAATATATATTTTTTATTTCCATGAATCGCCATAATGTGTTCACTTGTTAGATTTCAATAAAAACAACTCCTGTTGACGTAAATAACACCAATTGTAGATATGCCATAATTCACACACATGACATGATGGATATAAGATGCCAAGGGTTCTCAGATATTTACTCTACAACTCATAATTAACATCTAGTGTAGCATACAAAATGATACTACGTACCAAGTTCTTTTATGAATTGGAAGAGTTTATAGTATAATATTCTGAGTTAGATCTGGTCTTGTCTCTGTATAAACTTAAGAAGATTACTGGTGCAGTGTTTCATTTTTTATGTCCAATTTATATTATTTGTCTAATACAGAATTTATATTCGTCGATCACTTTTTGCCCTAAACACATTCCAACTTGTATTTGAGTCCCCAAGACAAATTAATTTAAGAGGTCATGACTGAAGTACTGAAGCCTAGAACATTCAATCGATCAATTCGATCCGCCCCCTGCAAGGGTTGAAGGACAAACAAAATGGCGAGACGGTTCCTTGAAAAAATTACAACCATGAAATAATTACACAATTTTTTAACCTAGGCTAGTGCTTTGGAGTATATTCTAGGGTCATAAATGCTAGTTACATAGCACTGACTTTGGAGGAATTTGCGCTCACAGTACTTGACTTGTTTCCCTGATCCTTATATTCCGGCCTTCATATTCTTATTTAATGGGCAAGCAATAGATTAAAAAGAAGGCAAAAGGTTGGGTAAGTTAGGCTTATGCTGTTGTATGACAATTAATGTCGTGGACTTTTGGCCACGTACAAGAGAGATCCAAGGGCACGCACGGGATCAAGTTAAAGAATCTCCCAAATTTAATTAAGGTTTTAATTCAAAGTCCCAGCACACTGTATTTGATGACTGCCTTGTTAATTTGTTTGTTTCAGTTGCACTTCAAGCCGGTGTTTCCAATTGTAAGTTTACCAAATTGATGTAATCAAGCTAGTAGTGGTGTATAACAAAACAATAATAATGATAATATCTTCATTTGGTGAAATATAGCATTCGTAAATTAGTATGAAAGTGCTGCATGCATGGGCCAAAAGTAAAAATAAAGCTAGGTGAGTTTCTTGCATTAAAACTTGTTTGAAAAAAGAATGACATTCTCCTACGGCACAAAACGATGACGCAATTAGAAGTGCTGAATTAGAAGCCCATTTGGCGGAGCAATTTCTCATTTTTGTGAAGCTTTTTCTGCGCTGCACAAACGTCTTGTTTCCTCTTGTTCTATGTAAACTAAAAACTAAGCTTGAAAGAAGCTGTCTTGTATTAGAAAGCCTTAGTGTCTCTAAATATGGGAGTATGTGTTGACGCTTGGGCGGTGTATAAATATGGGAAATGTATGAGAGAGAGGCTCGTAGGATCATGAATGAGAGCGACCCTTTAGCTTTGCTCGAGCAAACAACACTCCAGCCAAGAGACCTGAAAAGAGATTCAGGAATCAGCTTCAAATTAATGCTTTGTTTTGCAGCATCAATGGATATATAACATTGAGAGAGATGAGTGTTTAATTTGCACACCGAAAAAGATGCTTGCTGCGTTTTCCAAGCTTGTAGGGACGTGAAACAGAAAGATTCCAGCTACTGAGAGCGGGATCTTGTTTAGGGAACCAACAAGGCTGCAAATTTCCAAAACCATACTTTTTAATAAACAAATTAAGTTGAGGCGAGGAAATTGTATGTGCTTCAGGTAGGCCTTATTTGTACTGATGAGTCATGTATGTATGTATGTATGTATGTTTTGAGAATTGAGATGGTTGATTGAATTACCTATATGTAGTGGCCCCCGTCTGATGAAGAAACCACATAGAAGTGAAGCTGATGGCCAAACCCAGGAATCCACTGAGCGTCGTCACCACCCAGAAACTAGGAAGCCTTAGAAGCGGCCTGCAATGTCACAGGGAAATGGAAGCACTACTCAAGGGACTAGAAAAGCCATCATTATTAGATTCTGTGTCATATATATATTCATCCTAAAGGATCTGTTGATTATACACAGTCCAGGGGAATTTAATGAACAAGTTGAAAATGCTGCAAAGCAGAACTTACGTTTGGACTAGATAATCGAGTTCGTTAAATATGAAGACAAGCACCAGACCCAGAGGCAGGGAAAGGGTGTTATTCAACAAGACCATGGTGAACTCGTTCAAGCTTCCAGATCGAGTCACTTGCTTTGCTGTATCCATCACCCTCCGTAGTGTCAACTGCACCCATACCATACCAAACCAATTTAAGGCCATAACACATATTTCACACATCAACCATATGTTGCTTCAGCACGTCAACACTCACAGAATAGGATGCAGTCAAGACGCAATTTATGAGCTGCCATGCATATCCGGTAGCATGGAAAGACAAGTCCGTAATACCTCCTGATATCGCTGATATAATCTGCAGAATTTACAGCAATAAACATCCAGCTCATCTAAGCACCGAGTACAAGTAAAAGTACATCATCCTGTGCTACTTACCATTAAGAATAAGGCACCCCAAACTCTGCTGTCATGCCGTTTGTTAAACAGATACATTTCACCAACTGCAGTCATCACATTTGTAACATTCTTTAAGACGGTTACCATGGCAACATTTATGTACTTCAAGCTGCAAAATTAGTCAAACCAATATATCAGAAAAATCTATTTAAGTGCACACAAGCAAAAGAAACTGAGAAGCAGACTATAGAATTTAAAGTTATAATAAACAAATGAAAAATACTTATAATGTAGCCATAATCACACATAACATTATAGAGCTCATCATGTATATACACACAAACTGGTTACATATGTATTCAGATACAACATATTTGCTTTTATCATGCAAGCAAAAATGTAGCATCAGCAAACCACGTTTGGCTAGTATTATGGAAAGGGGAAAACCTGAAGATAGAAAAGCTTTAAGAAGTGGCATGTTCCATCCAATATGTTCAGAATCATACTAGCATCTACTCTTCACATCCAAATATCTACAATAAAGTAGTGTGATGGAGGATATATACCTGAACATGCTTGTAATGAGCATCCCAACAAATATAAAATTCACAGGTAACCAGATTTTAATCAATCTCCAAGTCAGCGGCTCTGTTGATATTACACCCGAAATGGCCAACAAGGACACAACAATGACTGAGATGAAGTTCTGCACCAAGAATAGGAGTTGGCTCGAGTCAGCAATCAGCCTGCTGAACAGGACCCATACTAGTGGTGTTGTGTATAACAAGAGGAAGAGGGGAAAGGATAAGATGTTTAGGCTTACCTGATACACCATCAAGGATATGCCAGCATTGAAGTTATAGCTGGACAAAACAAGCTTATTAACCAGTATCATGCTGCAAGAAGAAAGGCAATAAGCCAGCCCGGACAGTAAAGCATGGTTTGGAATCTTGACCACCCTGCTATTTTGTACCAGTCTTTCCTTTTCTGCCTTACCAGCCTCCATGTCACTGTCATCTGCAGAAGACTTGGTTGACAAATATGGCCTACGAGAGGGATGAGACGCTAATTGTCAAAATAATGTGACAAGTATCATCCTCAGATCACAATTACGCAAAGGGCACATGGAAACCCTCTTCCTGAATTGAAATTGAAATTATGTATAACACATACGGAGTATTATGCAATTAGTGGAGCTATCAATCAGACAATGGTGCGCCTAAATTCAATCAGAATTGCAAGTTCAAACACTTTACAATCAATTCATAGAAAGAGGGGAAATGTGGCTGGTCATAAAACACTAAAACAAGGACAGTCCAGGAGAGGAAGAAAGAGAATACCCTGAGCCCATTGGAGGCAAAAGCTCAGCAGAAGCAGCTGCAGCGAGCAAAGCGGAAGCTGATCTCAGATAACAGACCCGAACTTCCCTGTAAAGGTTCTTTCTTTAAACACAACCCCAGAACAACTGGGAGATTGGAAATTTGGGAGATTGGATCAGAGAGCTACATGTCTCTGGAAAGGTGATTTGGGAGAGAATTTGAAGAGGAGAGAAAGATGGGCCCAACACAAGTTGGAAGGTGTGAAAATTTTCAAGTGGGTTTGGTAAACCTTGAGTTATAGCGTTGAACACTGTTTTAGATCCTCACCAGTTGATGGAGCTTAGGCGGACATCCACAGGAACAGTGGAAAGATTTTGATATTGATTCCGATTTGGGGGTACACCAACCAATCGTACAGATTACATAGAGAGATTTCAATTTTAGAGAGGACGGATGAATGAAACGGTCATGAAAGTCAGCCCTTTGAGTTGGGATTTTTACAAACGAATCAAGCTCTGGAAGGCCGAAAGCCAAGGGTACTATTATGATTATTCTAATTAAATAAACTATCTCCAAGTCGCAGCAGGTTACTGATCAATACAGTTCATTATTTTCGGATACAACCTCTATTATTTTATTGGAATGCATTTATGGTGATGCCCCGATCAAATGGGTAAACTGCCCAGAAGCCATAATTTGGATTCTGATTATAAAATAAAACTTAAGACCGTTTATAAAATAAAAGATTGTCCATTCCTATGAATAATTCTAAAATAATTTTCAATTTCAACTTATTAATATATATATATACATGATACAAATTAAAAAAAAAACTGTTATTACACATTGTTCCTTATCTAGCATCTATGAAGTATGAAAATTTTAATTAGAGTTTATACTTATTGAAAAGTATCAACTTTTTTGAGTTACGCCTAGATAATTTTTTATTATATATAATATTTCTTCTGAGGTTTAAGTGATAATAAAAAGACTTTTCATAGTAAATTGCTATAAGTATGAATAGTATGAAATTGGAGAAGTTAGGCGTATTGCAAGTTGCATCACCCACGTTTGATCAATGATGAAAGTGTTTAGATGTTGAAAATCATTTAAAAATTTGCATGATTTTAATCACGAAACAACTTGCTAAATAATTACACGTACATTTCTTTTCATGATCGACCTTTATAAACGATATTATTATTAAAAACATGATGAACAAAAACAAGATCTCCATTATTAAATATTTGACAAAGATAAAGTAATTAAAATAGGGAGTGCGATTCTGGTGCGGAGCACTCTTTCCGTACGGACGTGCGGACATGCACTATAAGGCCTTATTTGTGCACTTTTGTAAAAAAATTGAAAAATGCTTGAAAAAAAATTTAAAAAAGATTTTTTTTTTTTTTTTTTGAAAAAGTGCACAAATAAGACGTTAAAGTGCACAAATAAGGCCCTAAAGTGCATGCTCCGTACGTCCGCACGGAAAGAGTGATCCGCATATGATCCAAACTCTTAAAATAGATAAATAAATTGAAAAGAAGAGGAAATTGAAGAAGTTAGGCGTATTGCAACATATTTGACGCCTCAACGTACGTACACGTGAGGCGTGCCCATGGCCCGCATTGGCTACGCACCCGGCGGCTCAACCCCGCCACCATCAACAACCAGCTGCCCGCTGCCCTGTTTTGGCGTCACCGTTGTTGGGAGAAAGTCCGCACTGACTAACTAGTATGTAAGGTAAAGCTCTACACATTATAGCTTAAGTTTTTGGGAGAAGGTCTTACAAATACTTTACGATAATGTAATAGTTTACAACGTGTCTCCTTAATTCTTAACCAAAATAACACGTACCATTTTTTTATTTTTTTTAATTAGGTAAAAATTAGATTGAAAACAAAAAAAAAATTGATTTTTCAATCTATAATATCCTTTCGGATGAGAATTGTAAATTTTAGGCAATTTCTAAAGTCTTCCAATAAACTCTGCTGGACCTTCTTCGCGATGAAATCAGCCATGACGTTTGTTTCTCGAAAGACGTGAAAAATCTGCACTGACAAAAAAAGTTGTAAAACACACAGGATATCAGAAATTAATATTTCAATATCTCATGGACAGTGTCAGATTTGATTAAGAACATTCACAATGATAAGGTTGTCGCATTCAAATTGTATGTTGGTAATGCCTAATTCATAGGCCTTTACCATGACATTTCTTACCATGACATTTCTTACTGCCAATGTTTCTGTTTTTAGCGGGGTAGAGGTACCGCATTTATCCCCAAAGAGGAAAACTAGTTTACCCATATTGTTCCTAAAAATATAGCCAAAACTAGATTTACCATTGGTTCTGGTGGATCCATCTGTGTTGATTTTAATAATATTATCCGGTGTTTTTTTTTCATTTCTTTGTTGGTCGTCTAATAATGTTCGTTCTATGAGTTTTTTGTTTGTCTTCTGCTAAACAGTCAGAGTTCCAACTCTTCGTCTTATTCCAGTTCTCAATTTGTCTCTTAATATAGAGTGGTACATCATTTATGGAGTCGGCATCATCGTTTGTTCTTCCAAAGCTTTGTTGGTTTCTATAAAATCAAATGCCCCACTAAGAGACCATTAATTCTATGAATTGTGATCTATCAGTTTTTTGTCGAATTTCATCAATGATTTCATTGATTTTTTTTGTTTCCAATGTTTAGAGATCTAATGATGCCATAAGTATCATAATTCACTTTTTCGATTGTTTTTATGGTATGCTTACATTGGAAAAAGAGATGATTCAAATCCTCCAAATGAGCATTACAACGTATACAACCCGGAGAGGTTGCTACACCTTTTTCTGCTAATCTAGCTTTTGTTGGAAGTCCGTTTTTCATTATTTTCCAGACAAAGGTTTTAACTTTGTGATATGTATCCATCTTTCAGATCCATGAAGAATCATAGACAGTATAATTCTTGTTTTTGTTAATTAGTTCGATAGCAGAATTTATAGAAAACCAACCATTTTTGCTAGCTTTTCAATACATTCTATAATGAATCTCATTTAAGGGTATTGGGATCGAAGTTATTTTTTTGGCTAAATCATATGATAAACATTGTTCCACTAAATTCAATAACACGTACCATTTAAACATGCACAACACTTACCCTTAAAGTTGTTTGATTAGTGGGCAGACAAATATGAATGGAGTTGCATGGGCCGAGGCATAACAAGGTTAAGGGATGGGCCGACGTATAATAAGGATGGGCCAGGCCCGATGATTCAGTTCACCCTGCCCATGGCACCCATCACGCTTAACTCGTTGTGACGCTCAATTATTATTTTTTGAAACGTACGTACGTTGCAAAACTAAAGTTAATTGCAATTAAAAACAGAATGGGAAAGGAAGCGTGACTTGTAGGCGGCCAAAAAATCAATGGGGTAGATGGAGGTGACAAATGATGAGGTGTTATTCCCAAAGATACGTCCTCACGAATTATATTTGACCGTGCGGCCGTTGGTCAAATTTAATATACTCCCTAATCACAGCTTAATTAAGCACATAAACATCAAAAAATTTAACTTTAACCCATATCCTAATCGATATATTTTGACGGAGTAATAATCATGTACACACACAGAAGAAATTTGCAAAGTGATATGACTATTATTTGCAGGGAATTGTGAGCAGAGCAAGTTTGGGTCAAAAATAGATCGATGCATTCCTATTCCTAACCAATATCCATGCACTTGATCGAGTTTTAGGTTTGGTATTCAATATATACCTTCTCTCGTCCATGCTTTCTTCCAATCTTTCCAAGAAAATTAACAATTAAATCAAAAACTTGGTAAGCCTAAATTTGTTTCCCAAACTGCACCTCTCAATTGATGCCCTTACAGTCATAGATCGATATCATAATTGCTTGATCAACAAACAACGGAATCGAAGCTTTACCTGGATCACAGTCAATAGTGACTCTTTAGTATCTTCGATCATGACAACAAAAATTAACAGTTATGATTCAAAATTGGACTAGTGCTAGATGACTTTATATGTATATAGAACTTATAAAACTCCTATGAATCAAGAGGGGAAAGAAAATATATTAGTTAATCTGCCGGGAAAGAGAGAGCAGGGGCAGGGCACTACAATTAATCACAAGTACGGTGTGATCGAGTTGAGTAGGGTCGCAATATTAATTCGAGTTAATTGATCGGTTACAGAAATTCATCTATACGAGGACAAGTATGTAGCCGTCCTTAACGAGATCCCAAGGCTGATCTTCGAGAACCGGCGGCGGCGGCGGAAGAGTGCGGATCGGAGGCGAGTCCAGACGACTCGACGGAGACGGCGAGCGGATCGGAATCGGAGGCATAGGAGGCGCCGGAATCGCAAGAGAGAGCTCTTGAGACGCTCTCGGAATGTCTTTTTGCGGCTGAACTGGTAGCTTCGGAGAAAGAGTTGACGTTTCTCCATGTAACTACTGTTTGGGAGGAAGAGGTCTGAGGAGGAATTGCTGAGCGTCCAATCTGTTCGGAAAACGGAGGCCGCCATGAGCAGAGCAGAGCAGAGTAGAGATAGACTTCGGATGCGCGCGTTTGGGATTAAATTTATACAGTGTGTGCGTGTGGGGTGGGGCCCGCCCAAGTGGGCAGTTTCGTCAGCCACGAAATTATCAAATCTTTTTATGTCTTGTGCTGTTCTTTTTTTTTTTTTGCCTTTTTCTGACAAACTTATACTCCGTAGTACTGTATATTATTTTGGTTTTATCATGTTGATTTTTGAACTAAAATTATTGCCTAACTATATATGTGTCTCTTCTTTCTATTAATTAGTTAGTTATTGACTATTGTCATACAGAACTCTACAAGGGAATGGGTTAAGTTCTGAAGAGATACGCATACCTCTATGTTTGGTAATAAATGGCAACTAGTAGTATATTGCTAGCATCGTTATTTGTATACAGCAGTATTGGACGATTTTTTTGGTTTTCTTCAAACTATTTTGATGAATGTCATGCGGGGGACTATATCCTGATTTCTTTTTAAGAAACAACGATTTCATTGGGTGAAGATTTAAGGGGTCTCTGAAAGTTGGCCTTTTTATGGATAATTAAATTAAGGAAAATTTTGGTTGATATCCCTGAATTTAGGGTTATTCCTGTTGGTGTCCCACGATTAAGTTTTTTCCTGTTGGTATCCATAAGGTTTGGGTTTGTTTGCTTCGTAATCAAACTTTTTCATGTTTATACCATTCTAGTTCAAATTGATTAAATTCAAGTCTACCATTGTGTTCCTCGCCCTCAAATTAGTAAGATTTGACTCCTAAAATACCCAAATTCATGTTCGAACCATGTCGATTTGAATTTCGAAACAATAACCCGTTTCGACTTTAAGAATTCAAATCAGAATGGTTCGAGTATGGATTTGATTGTTTTAGAAGTCGAATCCTACTAAGTTGATGTCAATAAACATAATAATGAGCTTCGATTTGATCAATTTGAACCGAAATGATACGGATATGAAAAATTTCGGTTACAAAGCGAACAAACCAAAACATTAGGGGTACCAATATGAAAAAACTTAATCGTGGGACACCAACAGGAATAACCCTAAACTCATGGACACCAACAGAAATTTCCCTTAAATTAATGATTCATATATATAACATAAATATGAGATTATTCACATATTTTGTATTTATCTTATTGTATTTATCTTAGTCTTTGTAAGGGTATAAATAGCCCCTCCTATTTACTGTTCTTAGATAGTAAAATACTTTCCAATATTCAGACATTCAGAATGGGTTTATGCTCTCTTTTTCTGGAGTCTTCTCACATGGTATTAGAGCACTAATTGAGAGACTCGTTCTTCTTTCGATCTTGTGGATTGTTTGTTCTCTCCCAGAAGGTCGTCGTCTTCAGGTAGATTTCTTTTTCGATGTCGTCTTCAGATGATTCCCCATAAGGTCGTCGTTATGTTTCTCCAATTTCTCGCCGTGCTTCGCCGATTCCACGTCGTGCTTCACCGATCTCACGCCGTGCTTCGCGTGAGAATCGCTCTTCCAAGTCGTCGGATGGTCGTTATTCTGCTGACAGATCTTATTATCGCCGTCGACGTTGAGATCGACATCGGTATGACTCTGACGCCGATAATGATCCGCTGACGTGGCCAAGTCGGACAATCCAGGGGCTCAATTGATTCCGATGCGACTTGATGGCACCAATTTCTTCAAATGGAGCCACAACGTGAAGATGGCGCTCGGTGCGAAAAATAAATTAGGGTTTATTGATGGTCCATGCCCTAGACCAGATCTTGAATCGAGAACTCTTCCTCGATGGGTGAGAGCTGACTATATGATCCGCTGCTGGATCCGCTGCTGGGTCCTTTACAGCACTCATTCCAACCTAGGCCTGGATCTTCTTCTCATAAACCCAAGTATGACAGAGTTTGTGAACATTGTCATTTTAAAGGTCATTCCAAAGATAAATGCTACATGTTGATTGGTTATCCTGCTAATTGGAAGTTCAGGGACTCTGCTGATAATTGGAAGGGGAAGAACAAAGGGGCCAACGCAGTTGAGATGATGGATAATCCTCTTGAGCAGTCTAGTGGGCATGTTAGTCACAGTCCTGGCCCCTCCATTGATTCTACCACCATGAGTATGATGTGTCAGGAACTTGCAAAATTCATGCGTGGACATGACAGCTCCTCTTCAAACTTTGCAGGTAAATTTGTGCATTCCTTTGCATTTCAAGTATCTTCTTGTGCTGGAAATGTTGTCTGGATTATTGACATTGGTGCTACAGATCATATGATCTATGATTCATCATTGTTGAGTGCTAAAAAGGCTTTAGATAAACCTATCAAAGTGATATTACCAGATGATAGTCTTAGAAATGTCACTGAAGCAGGATCTGTCGTACTGAAATCTGGTTATGCTATCCATGATGTGTTGCTCATTCCAGAATTCAAACATAACCTTCTATCTGTCACAAAGCTGCTAGATGATGGAGGATTAGTTGGTTATTTAGATCCTAATTTTATTGTTTTCCAGGACCATATAACTAAGAAGGAAATGGTGAGAGGAAACAGAGCAGGTGGACTTTACTTGATGACTTCTGAAGGAAGAATGGTTGTTGCTGATTTAGTCTCTAAGGATTCACATATTTTGTTTAGAACCTTTCATGAGAGGTTGGGACATTGTTCTCTAGACAAGATGAAACATGTTAAATTGCCTGTTAAGAACTCTGGAGTTTTGCACTGTGAAAGTTGTATTTTGGCTAAACAATGTAAGGACTCTTTTCCAAGAAGCGATTCTATAGCACAGTTACCTTTTGATCTTATACACCTTGATGTTTGGGGGCCTTACAAAACCCCTACTCATGACAATGCTTCATACTTCCTCACTGTTCTTGATGATTGTACTAGATATACTTTGATCTACTTATTTAAGTACAAATCACAGGTCAAGGACATTATCCAGTAATTTCTTGCTTATGTAAAAACTCAGTTTGATGCTAAGATCAAAAGGGTTAGGAGTGACAATGGAACAGAGTTCATGCAGACTTCTTGTCAAGTTTTGTTTGCTGCTAATGGCATAATTCATGACAGAAGCATCCCAGGGAATCCTCAACAGAATGGGAGAGTTGAAAGGAAGCATAGACATATAATTGAGACAACAAGGGCTATGAGACTGCATGCAGGGATCCCTGTCAGATTTTGGGGAGAATGTGTACTGACTGCAGTCCACGTTATTAATCTTCTGCCTAGCTCAGTTTTGAATTGGAAAATTCCTGCAGAACTCCTTCTCAGGAAGGAGATGTCGCATGATCATCTCAAGGTTTTAGGATGTTTGTGTTATGGAAGACCAAGCACTATGTCTAAGGACAAGTTTGGAACTCAATCCAGGAAGTGTATTTTTATGGGCTATCCTATGGGGCAAAAGGGATATAAGCTGTATGATATTGAGGCTAAATACTTCTTCACTTGCAGAGATGTTGTATTCCAAGAAAGTTGTTTCCCTTTTAAGAAATATATTGGGATTCCTATTACAGATTCTGGCCCTATGGACATTTCACCTATGCCACTTGTTAATCTTGTTCATGATTCTCTTAGATCTTATGTTCCTAGGGAAGCTTTAAGTCCAAGCTTAGATACATGCACAGATGTTGCTCAACCATCTCCTAGCCCAAGTTTGAGTCCCAGCTTAGATACTTATGTATCACCTGCAACTCTGGTTGATGACACAGTACATGAGGTTAATCAGCCACCTTCCCCTCCTCCAAGGAGATCAACCAGGAACAGAACGGTTCCTGCAAAATACCAGGATTTCGTATGCACAGCAACAAAGATATTTGATTTGTCTGCTTATTCATCAGAGTTTGTGACAACTTTTTGCAACACTTGTACTTTAACCGAGCCAAAAACCTACAATCAAGCCAAGGGTCAGAAATGCTGGGAAGAGGCCATGGCCAAGGAGATTGAGGCTTTGGAAGCTAACCAAACTTGGTCTCTCACTACTCTTCCAGCAGAGAAGAAAACCATAGGGTCTAAATGGGTGTTTAAGATCAAGTTTAAAGCTGATGGTACAGTGGAAAGATACAAAGCACGATTGGTGGCAAAGGGATATAATCAGATTGAAGGGAAAGATTACAAGTACACTTTTTCTCCCGTTGCTAAGCTTGCTACAGTTAGAATTCTTTTAGCCTTATCTACAACTCAACACTGGAATGTATATCAGCTGGACGTCAATAATGCTTTTCTCCATGGATTCTTGGAAGAAGAAGTATACATGGAGCCTCCTAAAGGATATGATAAGGCTTCCACTGGCCAGGTTTGCAAATTGCAGAGATCACTGTATGGCTTGAAACAAGCTTCAAGACAATGGAATATTGAACTAACCAACATCTTGCTCAGAATGGGATACAAACAGTCTAGACAGGATTACAGTTTATTTGTGAGACAAGTGAATGGACTGATTGCTATTGCTTTGGTGTATGTTGATGACCTACTTCTCACAGGGAATGATGCAACAACTATTACAAGCACTAAGAAAGGTCTTCATGAAGCCTTCACAATTAAAGATCTTGGTCCAACAAGATTTTTCTTGGACATTATTACTGATGTCAATATGCTTGATTGCAAGCCTGCTCTTTTCCCTTTACCTCGGGGTCTTGGACTGTCTTTTGATGAGGGGCAAATCCTTCCAGACCCCGAGGTATATAGAAGGTTGGTAGGGAGACTGCTCTACTTGAGAATCACTCGGCCAGACATATCTTTCTCTGTGCAACACTTGAGTCAGTTCCTATGCTGCCCAAGGGAACCTCATTTACGAGTTGCACTTCACGTGGTCAAATACCTGAAAGGCACACTCAATTTGGGTTTATTCTATTCTGCTGATAATCCTCTGTCCTTACACAGCTACACAGATGCAGACTGGGCAGCTTGCAAGTTTTCAGCAAAGTCTGTTAGTGGCTATTGTATATTCTTAGGTAACTCATTAATATCTTAGAAGACCAAGAAACAGAAAACTGTATCAAAATCTTCAGCTGAATCAGAATATAGTAGTATGTCCTATACAGCCAGTGAAGTTGTATGGATCTACGGCTTATTGCAGGATTTATTTGTTGAGCTACCACTTCCTATACCACTATACTGTGACAACAAAGTTGCCCAACACATAGCAGCAAATTCGGTCTTCCATGAAAGGACTAAGTACCTCAACATTAACTGTCATTATGTTAGAGACAAGGTGACTGAAGGGTTTCTCAAGACTGTTCATGTTAAGTCCCAGCTACAGTTAGCAGATCTCATGACCAAGCCACTAGGAGAAGTTCAGCACAAGCTTATGTCTTGCAAGCTTGGTCTTGTCGAATCTTAGCCAAGTCAAGCTTGATGAGGGGATATGAGATTATTCACATATTTTGTATTTATCTTATTGTATTTATCTTAGTCTTTGTAAGGGTATAAATAGCCCCTCCTATTTACTATTTTTAGATAGTAAAACACTTTCCAATATTCAGACATTCAAAATGAGTTTATGCTCTCTTTTTTTGGAGTCTTCTCACAATAAAAGTTCTAATCAATTAGATTTGAACGCAGCCCGTGCTTCAGCATGTTAAAAGTGACATATAGAACCCCCAAAATTTTTTGGGTCCAATTATACATGTTTTAGCCTTTAGGCCCAATAGCATATATAGATTTTTAATCTTTAATTTTACAGCAGCAGAAAGTTAAAAAACCCTAGAATTCTACCCCCTTTTCTCTCTAATTTCAGTCGAATCCATTGAACTCCCCTCTCTTTAATACTCTTTGTTGTTCCCGAATCGTCGTTTTAGACGATTGAACTCCCCAAAGACTAAATTATAATGAGTACTTATATTCATTTGAGTTGGACGAAATTCTGGGTTCTTGCCTTCTTGAATTTGGGTTTCCTCTTTATCTTCCTCTTTCTTCCTTGTTCATCAAATAAAAATCTCAAGAACACCCAAACTGAAGTTTCTGCCTTCTGGATTCTCCATCACTAAATGCTAAATTCTACTTTGGTTTGCCCAATTGAGTAATTGACCGACATCCAGTATTCTTCACTCAATCACTCGTCAGTCTCAGACTCTCAGTGACTCAGTCCATCCTGCAACTCCCATTCCTCCCAATTTCAGGTTTAGTATTTTCATATTTTGGTTCCCCTCTCCAATTCTCTTATACTCCCTCTGTCTCAATATATAACCCCCACTTTGATCGGGTTTAAATATCGAGGCGGGTTTTGTATCGTTAATATCTCTAATTATATAATCCTAAAAATTATAATTTTTTGATATTATCAAAGTATTCGTTGAGACGAATCAAACAAGACCCCACGTGACTATGTTTTTTCTTATATATTGGAAGAAATCTTGAAGATTCCCTTCAACTATGAATAGTGTCGGTTGGTCAAATATGGCTTATATTTTGAGACGGAGGGAGTATAATTTAATTTGATTTGTTACCTTTGTACTAATTAATTCAATGATTCGGCTACAATCTACATTCAATTTTTTTATCTGTTAGATTTTTAATTTTTTATACCCAGTCAATCAGTCATCAGTGTTATACTTCCACTTCCAGTATTTGAATCTGCTATACTCAATAGTCATTAGACTCATTACGTATATATATATATTTGAAAGGTTAGAAGTGGGACCCCTACAACAGGCGGTCATATACCGCTATCCTTGAGAGTCGAACTCCCATCCATGGGCAAGGAGGCAAGCTCCTTACCACCGGACTAAGGGGTATTGGTCATATAGTATATTTTATATATTTGATATAGTCATATAGAATTGTTGCCTTGTTACTGTTAGACTGTTAGTTTCATAATTTTCATTGTTTCAACTTTCAAGTTTCAATGACACACTAACCAGCATATATATAATATAATTGATGAATGATTGAATGCTAGTATGCTACTTGCTACTAAATTACTAATACCAGTAATACATATACTAAATTACTAATTGATGAATGATTGAATGTGTTATTTGGTTAAAAAACTGTATGTAACACTGTAAGTTTGTAAAAGTAATATAGTATTAGTATTTAGTATGTCTAATTCTCTATTACTCCTATTAGCTTTACTGCTTTAGTTTTACTGTTTTAGTTTAAATTGGTTAATTACTTAGTGAGTTAGTGGATTATTTTGCTGATATTTTTTATCATTAACAGACTAACAGTAATCTTATAATTTGTGTCATTTTGCAGTATACTCAAAAACTCTAGGAGAACCAAGAATAAGGTTGTTTTGTTTCTTATCATTTATATTATTTCAGCACTTGATTATATTATTTGATAATTTGATATATTTATCTTCTATTCTAGCTTTTCATCATGTCTTCTAGAGTTAGAAAACATGAGTGTGGATGTCAAAAACGTAAAAAGAAAAAAAGAATTGAAGAGATAATACAGTCTCAAAACAGAGCTCTTGATAAGTTTTTCATAAAACAATCGCAAGCTTCCCTTGATAATCAACATGTTGATGTTAGTTTGGATGAACTTATTGAAGATTTTGTTTCGAAGAATGTTAAAAGAATGATTCTATTTAAGTGAATTTCATATGTTATTTTGTCATTTTAAGACAATTTTGATGTGTTAATTTGTAAGACTTTTAATTTAATATATGTGATGAACTTTTATATTTTGTTAATTCTACTTCTCGTTCAGTCAATCTATAGTCTTGATACAGGTATAACAGGGCCTCCAAAAAGATTGGAACGGCCCTGTTTGGACGATCACGTGGCTTTTGGTTTGGCATTATCTGCTAGGTCTAATTTTCATTTGCAAGTTTGCGTATAGATGTTAGGGATTGATATGGTTAACTAATATTTGACTCTGACTATAAGTAGATTATGTGGGATTGAGCTTTAATTGGAGTCGTATTTTATTCTAAAATCTAATACGGGGTTGTAGTACGGTGTTGTGCTACACCTGAAGACAAACATAAGTTTAGATGACGGGAATGATGGAAGAAGTAGTTGGGGATCATATTAATTACAATAGAAATAAGCATACCTTATATGCACACGTTTCGTGAGCTAAATGCACACGAAATGGTACGCTTAATGTAAGCGTACGTTTCTGGTGCGCTTACATTAAGCGCATAGGGTCAGAAGTGGTATTTAAAAAAATAAGAGGACGGATAAGGCCAAAACCTGTGCGCTTAGTATAAGTGCACATGTTTGTATGATCCGGCCGTTGGTGCGCTTACACTAAGCGCACCAACGGCCTGCTTAAAATTTGACCGTTGTATTCGAACGTTGGTACGCTTACATTAAGCGTACCAACGGCCGAAGTTTTAGTCTATAAATTGCCATTTTAATCTTCTTCCACACCATCTTCTTCCACACCATCACAACATTGAAATGAATTTGCAAATTGAAGATGAGGTGCGAGATTAGATACAAGCTCGAGAAGACAAAGAAATTGACGAAGAATGGAGCAACTCGGACTCCGAAGACGGAGGAGATGATTGTGATTTGTATGAGGTTAGTGTTTAAATTTGACACAGTTTAATTCATAACTTATAGGTTCTATTGTAGTAGGTAAATTTGCTATGAATTAATGTCTTTGCAAATTTGTTGTATTATTAGTTTGTTCTAATTATAGGCAGTATAATAATTCATAAATTAAAAATAATTATAGGGTGAAGATTATACATGACATTTTCGTAGTGACCTAATTTGGGAGAGTATGAATGAAATGATTCAGTGGGCGAGAGCTAGAGCAAAAGAGTTGATGATAGTTTTGGTGAAACGTACCTCAAATCCATATGTAGTTAGTTTTACATGCGATAGATATGGTGAGCCTAGATCTGGGAGGCCGAAAGTTAATGTAGAAAATCCGGAGTTGTCAGTTTCAAGGATTCAAAAACGCAGATCGAAGAAGTGCGGTTGTAGGTTCGAGTTGTATGGGTGTCGTTTGAAAAACGAGCACGGGTTTCTTACATCAAGATGGGTATTGGATGTTATACATGGCACCCACAACCACAAGCTTCAGACTAGTTTTCACGGGAATGCATTCATGGGTCGAATGACCCAGGAAGAGGAGGTCATAGCTAGGAAATTTGGCGATTGTCGGAAGACTCCGAAAGAGATTGTTTTTGAGTTGAGGAAAAAGTTTCCGGGAAATGTAACATCAATGAAGCAGGTTGCCAAATTTTTGCAGAAGCTCCATTTCGATGATCGTGGTGAATTGATGGTTACTCAGTGGTCCCTTCAATTTTTGAAAGACAACGGGTATCTTTTCTATCCTCTTAGGAATGTGCAGAAAGGGGACGAGGTAGAGATTCTGTTTTTTGCTCACCCGGAGTCGCTACGGTTGCTGAAGAAGTCCCCGCACGTTGTGATCATTGATGCCACATACAAGACATTTAAGTATGTAATACATTTTAATAGTAGTTATATGTTTTGCTATGTGCTACAATTTGATTAGTTATATTCACTAAATATTGGTATTTGAATTTCTTATGTGTATGAATAGATATGATATGCCTTTGGTGGAGATTGTTGGTTTTACGTGCACTCACAAGACGTTCAACATTGCATACACATTCACCCGAGCGGAAAAAGTTTTCCATTACCAGTGGATAGTGAGGGCCCTTTGGAACTTGTTTGAGCAGTTGAGAGTAATGCCAAAGGCTATAATGACCGATTGTGAAAAGGCTCTCATCAAAGCTATTAAGGTAGTTTTCAAAGACGTCCCGGTAAGACATCTCTTGTGTTGGGTCCATATTAGAAACAACATCAAGGCACATGCCGACAAGGTTATAAAAGACAGTGCCAGAGTCGACAGGTTTACAAACCAGTGCTGGAGTCTGTTTTGCTCGACCACCGAGGAAAGCTACGAGGAGAGGCTCAGAGCATTGAGGACGTCGTGGAAGAGCGGCCTTGTTGGATACGTCGAGAGGGAATGGCTGACTCCTTACAAGGAAAGCATAGTAAGAGCTTGGACGGATTACACCCTTCACTTCTTCACGAGGAATTCAAACAGGTATCCTTTGAACAATGTGTAGTTGATTGTTTGTACTTATGAGTTCCAAGGTCGTGCTAAGGCAATAAATGTTTTTTGTTTTGATAGGGTTGAGGGGATGCATCGTGTCTTGAAAGATATTGTGGGGTCTAGCAGAGGCGGCTTTAACAGAGTGATCGTGAGGATCCACCATGCAATCATTCTTCAAATCGACACGATTAGGGCGACCATGAACAAGTCACTGTCTACACGACCAATGGAGTTCAATGATCCAGGGTTTCCGGAGCTTGCCCAAATGGTCTTTTCAAGGCTCTTCTATAGAGTGGCAGATAAGTGTTTTGATTTGTTGTTGGCTATGTATGATAAGTTAGTCAAGGAGGACTATTCAGAAGTATGTGATGATCATTGGGTGAGAGACTGCCTTAGATTGCCGTGCGTACACGATATTGCAAACGCCATCATTACGAGGACAACTCTCACTCCAGACGACATTCATGAATTCTGGAAGGACTTGCATTGGGAAAAGGATCCAACAACATTTGCGCTTGCTGACGACAATGTTCCGGTGTCCGTTCCAGAGTTGAGATTGCGTGAGATGTGGTCGAGAGTGCAAAGCCGAACTTTGAGCCAAGCCACATCATGGCAAGTGAGTGATTTGTACATTGCCTTGGAGCATCCGGAACAGAGTACGTTTATGGAGCCGACGGCCATCTCTAGAAAGGGAAGGCCAAGTGGTGCAAAGAATAAGGAAAAGGGGTCGCCGACTAGGGAAAAGAGCCTACATGAGCACGTAAGAGAAGATCTACTGAAGTCCGAGAAGGCAAAGGAGAAGGTGAAAGGGCCAGGTCGTCCCAGGAAGCAAGCAAGTTTCGTAGTCCTTGAGCCCGCGGACATGCAATCTTAACCGCAAGTAGAAGAATCACAATTGGAGGAGGTGTACGTCGAGACCAGCCATGTTGGAGTCCGTCCGTCGGAGAAGTGGCCTGGAGAACCCATGATTCATCTTGGGATGGACTTTGGGGTTCGGAATATAGATTACTTCTGGTTTGGGTACATTAATGGTGCTATGGATGTACATTCAGACAGACATTGTGGTTATCGGTCTTTGGCTGTGCTTATGGGGATGAGTCGGGGTCAATATCCCTTGATTCGCAGCGCGATGGCAAAGGAGTTGTGTGCCAATCGACAAATGTGGGAGCCGATACTAGAGGCTACACGACCAGGGTCATGGGACAATCTAATGGTTCAAATTAACTATGTGAAGACCCCTTGTGGCCCGGATTATTGGCTGGACATGCCATTCATGGGTTTAGTGTTTGCCACTGTGTATAATGTTGTTGTGATCGTCATATCTCAGTACCCTTTATTGTGCTTGTCAATTAGGCCGTCTGGACCATGCTGCACACCTCCCTTACAAATGTCGGGGATAACACACATAGGGGATCACAACCACTGGATACCGGTAATGTTTTGTTTCTGTATTTGTACTTCGATGTTTCATTTGCAATATCGTGTATACTAATTGCGTATTTTTTGTTTGTATTTGTATATGTGACGCTCAGTTCCGACTCTCTATTACCACCCATTACATATGCGTGGCGAAGACATTGCAATCCAAGAATCTTGTGGTGGGAAGAAGTGTATGATTCGAAATTGCAAGAGTTTAGGGAATGCCGAAAGGCAGCCGGTCTGAATCCAGATTATTTGGCTTAGTTGATCCACATTATCAGTACTTCATGTAAACCTCTAAGGCAGTTTGTAATGTAATATAACTTTATATGTGAGTGGGTCTCTTTTGGTTAATTCCTCATGATTTTTGCTTTGGTGGGTTTCATAGTAAGGCTTATGTAATGAAAAAGACATCAAACTTATGGAGTCGCAAATTATCATAACCATGATATCTGTTGCAACAAAGGGGCAAATCAGAAAGTTAGACGGGTTCGACTTTCATCGAAGGTTTGCCCTCCCTTAGAATTCATGAGGCAGTGAACGGGATAATGGAGACAAGGCAATGACTCCAACTCAATGTTGTAATAATAACATTATTCATACAATTTGAAGACATATCTAATAAAAAAACATGGTTATAACTCCGACGATCTGGAATATGAGTTATTTTATCAGAATCAATAAATTTTTAAAAAATATAAAACCAACTAAAGATGAATAACGTTACCGAAAAATTGAATAATCTATCACGGGTCGAGTTTTCTCCTCTACATGACGGATCTTGAGCTCGGAAAAGTTGAAGACACCAAATGTGAATTGAATGTTGTGTTTGGATGTAAAGAGAATGAAAATTGGCTTTGGTATTTATAGGCGGGAATTTTGACGTTAGAGAAATGACCGTTTGTGCGCTTACAAATAAGCGCACAAAACGGTCAGATTTCTACCGACCGTTTATACAGTTGGGTTTTGGGCCCAAATATAGGCCCAAGTTATGTACGCTTACATTAAGCGCACAACTGTACGCTTAATGTAGGCGCACAACTGTACGCTTAAAGTAAGCGTACAACATCTATATGACGAATTTAGTAATTAATATTATACCAATGAATTGATATTGTTTCTTAAGAAGTGATCACTCTTATTATATACTAATGTAATATGACGGAGTCTTATGACGTTATAATGTGATATGACGTAGTCTTATGAAGTTTTATATTGAACTCTATAGTTACGCTATAGCATGAAGTACGATATAACTTCGATTGTATAGTTTTTACCACCCGAATTGATATTGTTTCTTAAGAAGTGATCACTCTTATTATATACTAATGTAATATGACGGAGTCTTATGACGTTATAAAGTGATATGACGTAGTCTTATGAAGTTTTATATTGAACTCTATAGTTACGCTATAGCATGAAGTACAATATAACTTCGATTGTATAGTTTTTACCACCCGAATTGATATTGTTTCTTAAGAAGTGATCACTCTTATTATATACTAATGTAATATATCGGAGTCTTATGACGTTATAATGTGATATGACGTAGTCTTATGAAGTTTTTGGCCCATTTTGCATTTTTTGGTGTTTTTTGGCCCATTTCATGATTTAGAAGTGTTATTCCATTTTAAGACTTAAAACACAATTTATTTTTCTAATGCGTAGTAGTACAGTACATGTCATCCGAAAAATAAATACATAACAAAATAAACATTTCTTTCCCTAAGCTTTGAATATGGTTACAAGATATATAACTTGGGGACGCTGACCTACTAGTTCAAACACTAATGCATCATTGATTTTTACTTCATGCCAGAATACAAAACCCCACCAGCTGTTGCCAAATCGGTATCGATTCCCACTCTTTGCGATACACGCCCCCAAACAAGCATTACCACAATCCAAAGTCACTTCTGTTGCTCTTGAAGAACTCAAGAATCTCAGAGCATGCTCCCTTGGGATACTCTGCACATCAGTAAGTGCATTTAAAGTTTATATTATGAAGTCTTATGAATCAAAAATTTACTTAATGAATGGTGCGGTCCTTACCACCCGAAATTCTGGATAGAGCATGTTTTGATTTATTACAATAATGAAGCTCCTCTCAGGATCACGCTGCATGGCTTGAGCTCTTTCTAATGCCGAATTTTCAACATTTCCATCATCATCATCAGAGGAGCTGCTGTCTTCTACGAAAACAGAGGAACTTGAATTGTCGCTGATTTCTATAACATTTCTCGACGATGAAGCCATACTCTGCAACAAACTTGGTATTCTGGATCTGAATTATATTTGAGTTTTGTGTTTGGATGAGAAAGAGAATGAAATGGGCTATATATAGCCATTTCATCAACGGGCATACATCCAACCGTTTATGCGCCTAATGTAAGCGCTAAACGGTCGTATTTATGCCCGTTGTATTCGATCGTTACACAGGTATTGGGCCCAAATTTGGGCCCAATATTTGTGCGCTTAATGTAGGCGCATACCTATGCGCTTACTGTAGGCGCACATTTATTGGGCCTAAATTTGGGTCCAATGCCAACACTCTTACTCTTATGAAGTTATACGAAATAATATACTATTGTAACCCGAAATTCTTGATTTGTGAAAAACCCGAAATAAATTACGATAAGTCATCCATGAAAAGTATGACAAATAACATAAAATGTACATAATATAATATTATACATAACAATCTGTGACCATACATGACAACCCTAATCGCCACCCGACTGACTTCCACTACCCTCCCCAGCCTCGTGTGTAGAATCCGTAAAAAGCTGTGACTGAGACGCACGAGGTGGAGGGGTGGCCATCGGAGGAGTGTCATGAGTCAACATATGCAATAGACGCCCCATGAACACCCGAACCTCCTCGACGGTAATAACGCTCCTATCCATCGGCCTACGTAAATATGCACTGAGCTCACCTGCAACCAACTGGTTTTGCTGCATTCGTAATATCAATTACCCATTAGAATTTATATATAATATTTAATAATAATACACATTTATTGAATTAACCAAATTAAACATACCGCAAGAGTGTCCACCGTAGGTGTGGGATGGACAGGGCCGGCGGGACGATCCTGTCTAGTGGATCTGGGATCCACCAACACATGAGAATACTCATCCAGCCAATCGAGGTAGTCATCCGTCACATCCCAATATTGTGTGGCTGGTGGATCCTCTATCTGGATCAGAGGCCTTGGATCCTCATCCGACGCCCCCAATAGATCATCATGAAATGTGACGTCAGAATGACGAAGGTTGAACGCGCGGGTGACTGCTATGGGCTGCGGAGGTAACACTGGGATCCCCTGCACGTGCCTGAATTGTCGCAGGACGCGGTCTGACAAATATGGCTCCTGTATATCCAAGATCTGAATTATACCTCTGAACATAGAAGGAGTGTACTCCGGCCGGTCGAATGATACTCGAGCGAAAGGAAACCACTGAACCTGTAACATGTAATTTATATGAAATTAGTATTTTGCGTCAATATATATTATAAAATAAACTATTAATTTAATGAAACAGATTACCTCCTCATATCTGATGATGTCTAGAATATGGCGCATACATACCAAACGACCATGGTTCTTGCCATGTGGAACCTCCTGGCCCTCTCTGAAAGCAGCAGCATCAGCGCCAATGGAAGCAGGGTCCATGACATAATGTCCACGGAAATGTTGGCAGCAATATGGACAGGAGGGCCAGGAGGGGTCACGTCCCAAATTGCCCTGACAATGTGGGTCGTGTAGCCCTGAAGGAGGATAGGGACTCGTGGCCCTCCTGGCATCCACGCAGCCTGGCCTAAAACGGGCGCCCCGGGAGGAAGAGGTGCATAGCTAGGAGCGGGTGGAGGGGTACCAATTGGGGAGGGGACAAAATGATCGGCCTCGACCGGGGATGGAACGTGAACGGTCACAAGAGAGGGGGCAAAAAGAGGGGGTGAGGCTGGAGGGTGGGCCTCATCCGTCGACAGAATCGGCTCAAAAGAAACCCTGAACTCTCCCTCGAAGCCCTCGTCATCATCTGACATCTCCCGGGTCTGCTGCGTCTCCTCATCAACTGGTGTATCCTCAACATACACGTCCTCCATACTATCATCATCGGTCTGAACAGGAGGCTGAGAAACCGCGGGTGCTTCACCTAGTAAATCGGCTCGTTCCATAATAGCGCGCCGACGGACGGTGTCTGATATATGTTTCCGAGGAACGACACGTCGGTCCGCTACTGGAGCCGGATGTGTCATACCCTCGGAACCTCCTAAAGCGTCTCGTACCGCCTAGATTTTTTTTGTTAGATTATTATAACCGTATTTGTTTGAAAACAATATTTATATAGTTTTTACTAAAATTTAATTTGAATCGGTCATTTACATTTTACATTTAAATCGAATTAGAATGAAATATAATTAAATTATAATTTATATTTTCAAATTCTAATTCCTAATAATCTAAATTCAAATCGTATCTTCAATAAAAATTTACATACGACAATAATAAAATTTTCATTTGCACAACATTATTCAATCTAAAATAAATTGCATAATTTTAACAATTTCATTTCGATTATAAATTCTAATGATTCTAAATTCACATCTAAAATCTAACAAATATATAATTTTAATTCCAAAATCCTGTATTTTCAATTCTAAATTTCCTAAAATACTGTATTTCGTAATTCAAATTATATATTTTAAATTCTAACAAATCTATATTTTTTTCTCCTAAAATCAATAATCTAATGAAATTAAAATTTAATGAAATCTAATTAAATTAAAATTATACATGATGGACGCATATCGGTGTGGGAGTGACGGTAACGTCTACCGACACATCTGGCAAGGGTGTCGATCGGGCTGTCGGTCGTCTGCCACCACCCCTCACTCGTCGTCTGATTGTGGAGTTCTCATCCTCGTCCTCCATCGCCACCCATACACCGCCGAGACCGAGAGGGCCACCACCGCCACCGACCAACTCTGGTTGTGCATCACCATCACCGACCACCGCGCGCCTCTCCTCCGCATCGCCAGATGCACCGCCGGCCGCAGGAATTGTCGGAGACGTCGCCGGATGCACCACGAGCTCGCCACTGTCGCCAGAGACGTCATGGGTTGGGCCGCCAAGTGGAGGGGAAGAAGATGCCATCGTCGGGTTTGGGATTAATTGAGAAGAAAAGAGGGAGGGAGGGAGGGAGGAAGAATCGCCGCCGCAGGGTTTGGGTTCGAGATTAGGGTTCGAAAAAGGGGGGAAGAGGGGAGAAGAAGAGGCGTCGTTAAATAAGCACATAGCTATGCGCCTATTGTAGGCGCATAGCGGTGCGCTTATTGTAGGCGTATAGGTAACTCCCTCGTATTTTTGTAAATCTCTCTTATGCTCCTATACGCTTAATGTAAGTGCACCAGAGGCATACGCTTACATTAAGTGTATCATTTCGTGTGCATTTAGCTCACGAAACATGTGCATATAACTTTTCCCTAAAAATAAGAGCTAATACTCCACACACACTGCATCTTGTACTTGTGACAAACACTAGAGTCGACATTTACAGAGAAAATAATAATAGTAAAGGAAATGAGAAAGAAGATGATGGAACCCTCTATGTCATATTCTAATGATAAAAAGCTACTCAATCCAATTCAAGGGACAATAATAGGATGGGAAATTCTTAGGCTGACAAGAACGTAACTACTTTCTCAGTCTCATATTATAAGCCTCATTTTGACGGGGTTCAAATGCCGATGCGGATTTTGTATCGTTAAGATCTCTAATTATATAATCTTAAAAATTATAATTTTTTGATATTATCAAAGTACTCGTTGAGACGAATCAAACAAAACTCCACATGAATATGTTTTTTCTTACACTGTGAACAGTGTAAAAAATGCAAATGAAACTTATAAACTGGGACGGAGGGAGTATGTTAGATAGAGGCTGTCCTTTAGGTAGAGTAGGTATTGAAAGATTAAACCTTAATTACCTAAGTTTGTTACATTGATGTATGGGTGCGGTCATTTTGACAAGGGACAAGTCAGAAGGTTGCGTGATACCAACGTGGAGTTTGATAATTATTTGTGTTTTCTAACTTGACACGGAATAATAATATGCCCACCTATGGGTATAAAGAGAAAAGTGTGCACGATCCATTAAATTGTGCACTAAGTTGATAAAGTAATTCAATTAGAAGTGCCATTCAATCCCATGCTGACGAGTACGTTGTAGTTACCAACTTGATCATATACAGCTTTACAGTTCGATGATCGATCAAGAAAATAGAAGAAGAGCTCTCAAATTTGATTGTGAATCTAATTTGGCTTTCTTAAAAGCTATTCATGCAAGTGTTGTATGCTAGCTTTCTTTTTGTGCCGTTATATCTTTCTTTAAGAGAAAAAAGGTGAAAGGATAAGATCATGTTATCATAATCACATTCCATACTACTTTTTGCTTTCTAGCAACAATAACGTCATCTCAATATATGGATAGAAAATTAAGGGGGAGGTGTCATCGTACGTATGAAAATAATCAATTGAATTTCTTTGCATAAAACAATAGAAGAAGAAGAAAGATGAATCTATCTTGATGTTTAACACTGGGGTTACAAGGTACATAGATGATGATGTTATGAATGGATTGTTGCTTGAAACTTGAAAGGGGTGAGCTGACATCCATATCCCAAGATCAATATGTCAAAACACAGCCCATTAACTTGTAGGAGAAGCATGTAGATGTTGCAAGTTTTAGTTGTTTCATATAGATTCATTTCCTTGAAAAGGACTACATGCCAACTCCTTGTTGCAGCAAAATGATGCACTGGACCCACTGTTTTGTTTGACTTGAGATGGTTCTCTTCTTCAGGATACAAAATGGTTGAAAGCCAAAGAAGTTTGACTTACTGCACTTGTTTCGAAATGATGCTTTTGTTTTGTTTTGTTTTGTTCAATCTTGGTCCAGGAGAAGCGCAACAGACAGCCTTCTTCCTGGCCTCTGAAATTGGTTTTGAGCATTGGAGGCAGGAGGCCTCAATTGAAATTCAGATTCACAAGCAAGAGATCAAGTTGTTAAGCTAATATAGTAGTCTATGATTCACATTACTGACATGAATCTAACAAGTTGATGCTGCATGAGAGACATATGCTAAACTTGGAAACCAGTGACAAAATTATGATTTCATTGCACAACTCTGCATACTCAGGGGCAATGAAATGCCAAAACAGAATTAGTGCCAAAAACATATTCATGTCCAGGTGCAGAAATGCCTACAGGAAAAGCAAACCTAGTTCCAGTGATCCACAACCACACAAATGAAACAGCTTCACTCAGTTGAAGGCCATTGAAGGAACTTATGTCCTTGTAAAGACGGTGGCAAATAAGTCTGTGAAGCCAAAGGGTTATCAGGAGTGTAAATGTAACCCTTGCCGTAACCAATATCCTTCATCAGTTTGGTAGGCGCGTTCCTGAGATGAAGAGGCACACCCTCATTCCCTCCAACAGACTTCCTAACTACGCTCTGAGCTTCCCCAATAGCTCGATAAACAGCCACCGACTTTGGAGCCAGAGCCAAGTAAGCCACACACTGTGCAAGAACCACATTGCACTCGGGCATCCCAATGGAATGGCATGCCTGATAGCAAGCAACAGCCTGCACCAGCGCACAAGGGTCTGCTAACCCCACATCCTCGCTTGCAAACCGAACGAGCCTCCTTGCAATGTAGAGGGGCTCTTCCCCTCCTTCCAACATCCTGGCCAGCCAATATACGGCTGCATTCGCGTCGTTCCCCCTCATAGACTTGTGAAGAGCACTAATTAGATTGTAATGCTCTTCCCCGGCTCGGTCATAGGCCAAATGCTTACACTGCATTGCCTCCTTGGCATCCTCCACACTCACTAAAACCACACTCCCATTAGCATTCTCAGCCCGGGCTTTTGCTACAATGGCAGACACCTCAAGTGCATTCAGTGCCACCCTACCATCCCCGTCACACTGCGATGACAACAGCTCTATTGCTCCCTCTTCCACATCCAATTTCACTCCCACGCTCGCAGATAAGCCCCTATCAAAATCCCCAACCGCCCTTCTCAAAAGGGTGCTGATATCATCCGTTCCAAGTGGATTGAGTGTCAAGACCCTGCTCCTAGATAACAAAGGGGTGATGAGGTGGAAGGAAGGGTTTTCAGTTGTGGCTCCAATGAACACGATGCTTCCATCTTCAATCACAGGCAAGAAAGAATCCTGTTGAGACTTGTTAAACCTATGAACTTCATCCACAAAGAGCACGGTCTTCTTACCACTCTTCCCCCTGCGCTGTTTCCTAGCTTCGTCCACAGCTTCTCTCACGTCCTTCACCCCTGATGTCACGGCCGATAGAGACACGAATCGGTACTGAGAGGCCATGGAAACGGCGATTGCTCTGGCTATGGAGGTCTTCCCGGTGCCCGGTGGCCCCCAGAGGACGATGGAAGGGAGGCGATTGCAGGTTATTGAGGAGCGAAGTGGGGAAGTGGACCCCAAAATGTGGTCTTGGCCGATCACGTCGTCGATTGTTCTCGGGCGCATGCGCTCAGCTAAAGGCTGATTCGGAGGCGACGGAGAAGGAGGAGGCGGCGACAATTTCCGGCGCTTCGGGAGAGAGGTATCCGGTGCGGCATCCGATTTGGGGGTTAAAGGCGAGGATGCGGGTGTGGATGAGGGTTTGAGGGGGAAGTTGAAGAATCGGTGGAGTTTGGGCTGCTGAGATTGAGACTGGGAGGTATTGGCGGCGGCGGATGGGTGGTTGTGATTTAGGGGTTGGCGGTTAAGAATCCAGTCGGCGGCGGAAACGACGGAGGAGCCGCCGGTGGCGGCGAGGGCTTGGGCGGCGAGATCCGTGGGGAAGCCCATGCTGAGGAGTTGTTGCATCTCGTCATCCTCCATACTCTCTCGTCGGCTTCGATTTCCCTCCAAAAACTGTAGGCAAGCTTGCAACCTAATACATTTCCCCCCTCTTCCTTTTCTTCTTCTTTTTACACATTCAACATTGCCCATTCATTCTTACTTCACTTCTGTATGTATTTATTTAGTCTAGAATTAAATTAGAAAAAATATGTACTCCTATCCTATGCTGTACTCAAGGTTCGTAACAATAAATTTTGAATCCTGTACATATATATACTAATGTCAACCCGTATAGAGTTTTGTTTAGATTAATTAGTAACCAATGTGAGACGTCTGTCTCCTAAAATATGGAAGATTCAAGCCTGTCCTCCCTAATTTCTATATATATATCAATGTATAAAACGCCATTGAAGAATTTTACGAGTATAACATTTTCCTGGTTTCTTGCTACCTCACCTTCACCTTCACCTTCACCTTTGAGCCATATTTGTTAGAATGTTTACACGTCCTGGCCGGAATACAACGAATGCCTTGGTAATTGCTAAGATAACTCAAGATCCAAGTAGTACTGACATCAATTGATCATCGCATTCACTTCAACTTTATACACTACTTATAAAAAAACAAAAGTCAAAAAATAAATGTAGTAACTATTACATACGACAGGGAAGCTAAATGTTGGCAACACATTAATCTACTTTCCAATCTGAATGTGTCTGAGTTGATCAACGCATTTGCAGGTGTATATTTTTGAATGGTCAATAAACAATGTTAATTTCCCGGTTTCATTTATATATTCTTCTGATTTTTAATTTATCTCTTATGTTTCCAGTGAAAACAAATGATATGATGCTAGTGATTTATTTACCTTCTGTTAAATCACACTTCACAACCTGATCAACAACAAGGTGAATGTTCTTTTTTATAATCATATGTGATGCTTATATAGAAAAAAATGAGAAATCTATGAAAATCACTACAATTTGGATAATTTCATGGACTATCCCCTTTGAATTTCGGTGAAAAATAAATAATTTCATTTTTATAGTGATCGGTGATGTTTATACCGAAAAATGAGATAATTTTCAAAACTACTAAATTTTGGAAAATTTCATGGACTATCCCCTTTGAATTTCGGTGAAAAATAAATATTTTCATTTTTTATAATCATATGTGACGTTTATATAGAAAAAATGAGAAATCTATGAAAATCACTACAATTTGGAGAATTTCATAGACTATCCCCTTTGAATTTCGGTGAAAAATAAATATTTTAATTTTTAAAATGATATGTGACATTTATACCGAAAATTGAGATAAGTTTCAAAATCACTAAAATTTGGAGAATTTCATGGACCCTTTGGATTTCGGTGGAAAATAAATATTTTCATTTTTATAATCATATGTGACGTTTATATAGAAAAAATGAGAAATCTATGAAAATCACTACAATTTGGAGAATTTCATAGACTATCCCCTTTGAATTTCGGTGAAAAATAAATATTTTCATTTTAAAAATGATATGTGACATTTATACCGAAAATTGAGATAAGTTTCAAAATCACTAAAATTTGGAGAATTTCATGGACCCTTTGGATTTCGGTGGAAAATAAATATTTTCATTTTTATAATCATATGTGACGTTTATATAGAAAAAATGAGAAATCTATGAAAATAACTACAATTTGTTGAATTTCATGGACTATCCCCTTTGAATTACGGAGAAAAATAAATATTTTCATTTTTATAATGTTCGTTGACGTTTATACCAAAAAATGAGAAAATTATAAAAATCAATAAATTTTGGAGAATTTCATAAACTATCCCCTTTGGCTTTCGGAGAAAAATAAATATTTTCATTTTTATAATCATATGTGACGTTCATATAGAAAAAATGAGAAATCTATTAAAATCACTAAAATTTAGAGAATTCCATGGACTATCCCTTTGAATTTTGGTGAAAAATAAATATTTAGATTTTTATAATGTTCGTTGACGTTTATATAGAAAAAATGAGAAATCTATGAAAATCACTACAATTTGGTGAATTTCATGGACTCCCCTTTAGATTTCGGTGATAAATAAATATTTTCATTTTTATAATCATATGTGACGTTTATATAAAAAAAAAATGAGAAATCTATGAAAATCACTAAAATTTGGAGAATTTCATAGACTCCCCTTTGGATTTCGATGAAAAATAATTATTTTCATTTTTATAATCATATGTGACGCTTATATAGAAAAAAATGAGAAATCTATGAAAATCACTACAATTTGGAGAATTTCATGGACTATCCCCTTTGAATTTCAGTGAAAAATAAATATTTTCATTTTTATAATCATATGTGACGTTTATATAAAAAAAATGAGAAATCTATGAAAATCACTACAATTTGGAGAATTTCATGGACTATCCCCTTTGGATTTCGGTGGAAAATAAATATTTTCATTTTTATAATCATATGTGACGTTCATATAGAAAAAATGAGAAATCTATTAAAATCACTAAAATTTAGAGAATTCCATGGACTATCCATTTGAATTTTGATGAAAAATAAATATTTAGATTTTTATAATGTTCGTTGACGTTTATATAGAAAAAATGAGAAATCTATGAAAATCACTACAATTTGGTGAATTTCATGGACTATCCCCTTTAGATTTCGGTGAAAAATAAATATTTTTATTTTTATAATCATATGTGACGTTTATATAAAAAAATGAGAAATCTATGAAAATCACTATAATTTGGTGATTTTTCATTGACTATCCCCTTTGGATTTCGGTGAAAAATAAATATTTTCATTTTTATAATCATATGTGACGTTTATATAAAAAAAATGAGAAATCTATGAAAATCACTACAATTTGGTGAATTTCATTGACTATCCCCTTTGGATTTCGGTGAAAAATAAATATTTTCATTTTTATAATCATATGTGACGTTTATATAAAAAAAATGAGAAATCTATGAAAATCACTACAATTTGGTGAATTTCATTGACTATCCCATTTGGATTTCGGTGAAAAATAAATATTTTCATTTTTATAATCATATGTGACGTTTATATAAAAAAAATGAGAAATCTATGAAAATCACTACAATTTGGTAAATTTCATGGACTATCCCCTTTGGATTTCGGTAAAAAATAAATATTTTCATTTTTATAATCATATGTGACGTTTATATAGAAAAAATGAGAAATCTATGAAAATCACTACAATTTGGAGAATTTCTTGGACTATCCCCTTTGAATTTCGGTGAAAAATAAATATTTTCATTTTTATAGTGATCTGTGATGTTTATACCGAAAAATGAGATAGTTTTAAAAACTACTAAAATTTGGAAAATTTCATGGACTATCCCCTTTGGATTTCGGTGGAAAATAAATATTTTTATTTTTATAATCATATGTGACGTTTATATAGAAAAAATGAGAAGTCTATGAAAATCACTATAATTTGGAAAATTTCATGGACTATCTCCTTTGGATTTCGATGAATTTTTTATTTTTTTTTATAATCATATGTGACTTTTATATCAAAAAATGAGATATATTTCAAAATCACTAAAATTTGGAGAATTCCATGGACTATCCCCTTTGGATTTCGGAGAAAAATAAACATTTTCATTTTTATAATCATATGTGACGTTTATATAGAAAAAATGAGATAATTTTCAAAATCACTAAAATTTGGAAAATTGCATGGACGTTTATCTAGATTATGAAATTCTCTAAAATTACTACAATTTGGTGAATTTCATGGACTATCCCCTTTGGATTTCGGTGAAAAATAAATATTTTTATTTTTATAATCATATGTGACGTTTATATAAAAAAATGATAAATCTATGAAAATCACTATAATTTGGAGAATTTCATAGACTCCCCTTTGGATTTTGGTGGAAAATAAACTTTTTCATTTTTATAATCATATGTGACGTTTATATAGAAAAAATGAGAAATCTATGAAAATCACTAAAATTTGGAGAATTTCATAGACTATCCCCTTTGGATTTCGATGAAAAATAATTATTTTCATTTTTATAATCATATGTGACGCTTATATAGAAAAAAATGAGAAATCTATGAAAATCACTACAATTTGGAGAATTTCATGGACTATCCCCTTTGAATTTCAGTGAAAAATAAATATTTTCATTTTTATAATCATATGTGACGTTTATATAAAAAAACGAGAAATCTATGAAAATCACTACAATTTGGTGAATTTCATTGACTATCCCATTTGGATTTCGGTGAAAAATAAATATTTTCATTTTTATAATCATATGTGACGTTTATATAAAAAAAATGAGAAATCTATGAAAATCACTACAATTTGGTAAATTTCATGGACTATCCCTTTTGGATTTCGGTAAAAAATAAATATTTTCATTTTTATAATCATATGTGACGCTTATATAGAAAAAAATGAGAAATCTATGAAAATAACTACAATTTGGAGAATTTCATGGACTATCCCCTTTGAATTTCGGTGAAAAATAAATATTTTCATTTTTATAGTGATCGGTGATGTTTATACCGAAAAATGAGATAGTTTTAAAAACTACTAAAATTTGGAAAATTTCATGGACTATCCCCTTTGGATTTCGGTGGAAAATAAATATTTTTATTTTTATAATCATATGTGACGTTTATATAGAAAAAATGAGAAGTCTATGAAAATCACTACAATTTGGAAAATTTCATGGACTATCTCCTTTGGATTTCGATGAATTTTTTTTTTTTTTTATAATCATATGTGACTTTTATATCAAAAAATGAGATATATTTCAAAATCACTAAAATTTGGAGAATTCCATGGACTATCCCCTTTGGATTTCGGAGAAAAATAAACATTTTCATTTTTATAATCATATGTGACGTTTATATAGAAAAAATGAGATAATTTTCAAAATCACTAAAATTTGGAAAATTGCATGGACGTTTATCTAGATTATGAAATTCTCTAAAATTACTACAATTTGGTGAATTTCATGGACTATCCCATTTGGATTTCGGTGAAAAATAAATATTTTTATTTTTATAATCATATGTGACGTTTATATAAAAAAAATGATAAATCTATGAAAATCACTATAATTTGGAGAATTTCATAGACTCCCCTTTGGATTTTGGTGGAAAATAAACTTTTTCATTTTTATAATCATATGTGACGTTTATAACGAAAAAATGAGAAATCTATGAAAATCACTAAAATTTGGAGAATTTCATAGACTATCCCCTTTGGATTTCGATGAAAAATAATTATTTTCATTTTTATAATCATATGTGACGCTTATATAGAAAAAAATGAGAAATCTATGAAAATCACTACAATTTGGAGAATTTCATGGACTATCCCCTTTGAATTTCAGTGAAAAATAAATATTTTCATTTTTATAATCATATGTGACGTTTATATAAAAAAAATGAGAAATCTATGAAAATCACTACAATTTGGTGAATTTCATTGACTATCCCATTTGGATTTCGGTGAAAAATAAATATTTTCATATTTATAATCATATGTGACGTTTATATAAAAAAAATGAGAAATCTATGAAAATCACTACAATTTGGTAAATTTCATGGACTATCCCCTTTGGATTTCGGTAAAAAATAAATATTTTCATTTTTATAATCATATGTGACGCTTATATAGAAAAAAATGAGAAATCTATGAAAATAACTACAATTTGGAGAATTTCATGGACTATCCCCTTTGAATTTCGGTGAAAAATAAATATTTTCATTTTTATAGTGATCGGTGATGTTTATACCGAAAAATGAGATAGTTTTAAAAACTACTAAAATTTAGAAAATTTCATGGACTATCCCCTTTGGATTTCGGTGGAAAATAAATATTTTTATTTTTATAATCATATGTGACGTTTATATAGAAAAAATGAGAAGTCTATGAAAATCACTACAATTTGGAAAATTTCATGGACTATCTCCTTTGGATTTCGATGAATTTTTTTTTTTTTTATAATCATATGTGACTTTTATATCAAAAAATGAGATATATTTCAAAATCACTAAAATTTGGAGAATTCCATGGACTATCCCCTTTGGATTTCGGAGAAAAATAAACATTTTTATTTTTATTATCATATGTGACGTTTATATAGAAAAAATGAGATAATTTTCAAAATCACTAAAATTTGGAAAATTGCATGGACGTTTATCTAGATTATGAAATTCTCTAAAATTACTACAATTTGGTGAATTTCATGGACTATCCCCTTTGGATTTCGGTGAAAAATAAATATTTTTATTTTTATAATCATATGTGACGTTTATATAAAAAAATGATAAATCTATGAAAATCACTATAATTTGGAGAATTTCATAGACTCCCCTTTGGATTTTGGTGGAAAATAAACTTTTTCATTTTTATAATCATATGTGACGTTTATAACGAAAAAATGAGAAATCTATGAAAATCACTAAAATTTGGAGAATTTCATAGACTATCCCCTTTGGATTTCGATGAAAAATAATTATTTTCATTTTTATAATCATATGTGACGCTTATATAGAAAAAAATGAGAAATCTATGAAAATCACTACAATTTGGAGAATTTCATGGACTATCCCCTTTGAATTTCAGTGAAAAATAAATATTTTCATTTTTATAATCATATGTGACGTTTATATAAAAAAAACGAGAAATCTATGAAAATCACTACAATTTGGTGAATTTCATTGACTATCCCATTTGGATTTCGGTGAAAAATAAATATTTTCATTTTTATAATCATATGTGACGTTTATATAAAAAAAATGAGAAATCTATGAAAATCACTACAATTTGGAAAATTTCATGGACTATCCCCTTTGGATTTCGGTAAAAAATAAATATTTTCATTTTTATAATCATATGTGACTCTTATATAGAAAAAAATGAGAAATCTATGAAAATAACTACAATTTGGAGAATTTCATGGACTATCCCCTTTGAATTTCGGTGAAAAATAAATTATTAGATTTTTATAATGTTCGTTGACGTTTATATAGAAAAAATGATAAATCTATGAAAATCACTACAATTTGGTAAATTTCATGGACTATCCCATTTGGATTTCGGTGAAAAATAAATATTTTCATTTTTATAATCATATGTGACGTTTATATAAAAAAAATGAGAAATCTATGAAAATCACTACAATTTGGAAAATTTCATGGACTATCCCCTTTGGATTTCGGTGGAAAATAAATATTTTTATTTTTATAATCATATGTGACGTTTATATAGAAAAAATGAGAAGTCTATGAAAATCACTATAATTTGGAAATTTTCATGGACTATCTCCTTTGGATTTCGATGAATTTTTTTTTTTTTTTATAATCATATGTGACTTTTATATCAAAAAATGAGATATATTTCAAAATCACTAAAATTTGGAGAATTCCATGGACTATCCCCTTTGGATTTCGGAGAAAAATAAACATTTTCATTTTTATAATCATATGTGACGTTTATATAGAAAAAATGAGATAATTTTCAAAATCACTAAAATTTGGAAAATTGCATGGACGTTTATCTAGATTATGAAATTCTCTAAAATTACTACAATTTGGTGAATTTCATGGACTATCCCCTTTGGATTTCGGTGAAAAATAAATATTTTTATTTTTATAATCATATGTGACGTTTATATAAAAAAATGATAAATCTATGAAAATCACAATAATTTGGAGAATTTCATAGACTCCCCTTTGGATTTTGGTGGAAAATAAACTTTTTCATTTTTATAATCATATGTGACGTTTATATAGAAAAAATGAGAAATCTATGAAAATCACTAAAATTTGGAGAATTTCATAGACTATCCCCTTTGGATTTCGATGAAAAATAATTATTTTCATTTTTATAATCATATGTGACGCTTATATAGAAAAAAATGAGAAATCTATGAAAATCACTACAATTTGGAGAATTTCATGGACTATCCCCTTTGAATTTCAGTGAAAAATAAATATTTTCATTTTTATAATCATATGTGACGTTTATATAAAAAAAACGAGAAATCTATGAAAATCACTACAATTTGGTGAATTTCATTGACTATCCCATTTGGATTTCGGTGAAAAATAAATATTTTCATTTTTATAATCATATGTGACGTTTATATAAAAAAAATGAGAAATCTATGAAAATCACTACAATTTGGTAAATTTCATGGACTATCCCCTTTGGATTTCGGTAAAAAATAAATATTTTCATTTTTATAATCATATGTGACGCTTATATAGAAAAAAATGAGAAATCTATGAAAATAACTACAATTTGGAGAATTTCATGGACTATCCCCTTTGAATTTCGGTGAAAAATAAATATTTTCATTTTTATAGTGATCGGTGATGTTTATACCGAAAAATGAGATAGTTTTAAAAACTACTAAAATTTGGAAAATTTCATGGACTATCCCCTTTGGATTTCGGTGGAAAATAAATATTTATATTTTTATAATCATATGTGACGTTTATATAGAAAAAATGAGAAGTCTATGAAAATCACTACAATTTGGAAAATTTCATGGACTATCTCCTTTGGATTTCGATGAATTTTTTTTTTTTTTTATAATCATATGTGACTTTTATATCAAAAAATGAGATATATTTCAAAATCACTAAAATTTGGAGAATTCCATGGACTATCCCCTTTGGATTTCGGAGAAAAATAAACATTTTTATTTTTATAATCATATGTGACGTTTATATAGAAAAAATGAGATAATTTTCAAAATCACTAAAATTTGGAGAATTGCATGGACGTTTATCTAGATTATGAAATTCTCTAAAATTACTACAATTTGGTGAATTTCATGGACTATCCCCTTTGGATTTCAGTGAAAAATAAATATTTTTATTTTTATAATCATATGTGACGTTTATATAGAAAAAATGAGAAATCTATGAAAATCACTATAATTTGGAGAATTTCATGGACTATCCCCTTTGGATTTTGGTGGAAAAAAAATATTTTCATTTTTATAATCATATGTGACGTTTATATAAAAAAATGAGAAATCTATGAAAATCATTACAATTTGGTGAATTTCATTGACTATCCCCTTTGGATTTCGGTGAAAAATAAATATTTTCATTTTTATAATCATATGTGACGTTTATATAAAAAAAAATGAGAAATCTATGAAAATCACTACAATTTGGTGAATTTCATTGACTATCCCCTTTGGATTTCGGTGAAAAATAAATATTTTCATTTTTATAATCATATGTGACGTTTATATAAAAAAAATGAGAAATCTATGAAAATCACTACAATTTGGTGAATTTCATTGACTATCCCATTTGGATTTCGGTGAAAAATAAATATTTTCATTTTATAATCATATGTGACGTTTATATAAAAAAAATGAGAAATCTATGAAAATCACTACAATTTGGTAAATTTCATGGACTATCCCCTTTGGATTTCGGTAAAAAATAAATATTTTCATTTTTATAATCATATGTGACGTTTATATAGAAAAAATGAGAAATCTATGAAAATCACTACAATTTGGAGAATTTCATGGACTATCCCCTTTGAATTTCGGTGAAAAATAAATATTTTCATTTTTATAGTGATCGGTGATGTTTATACCGAAAAATGAGATAGTTTTAAAAACTACTAAAATTTGGAAAATTTCATGGACTATCCCCTTTGGATTTCGGTGGAAAATAAATATTTTTATTTTTATAATCATATGTGACGTTTATATAGAAAAAATGAGAAGTCTATGAAAATCACTATAATTTGGAAAATTTCATGGACTATCTCCTTTGGATTTCGATGATTTTTTTTTTTTTTTTTTTATAATCATATGTGACTTTTATATCAAAAAATGAGATATATTTCAAAATCACTAAAATTTGGAGAATTCCATGGACTATCCCCTTTGGATTTCGGAGAAAAATAAACATTTTTATTTTTATAATCATATGTGACGTTTATATAGAAAAAATGAGATAATTTTCAAAATCACTAAAATTTGGAAAATTGCATGGACGTTTATCTAGATTATGAAATTCTCTAAAATTACTACAATTTGGTGAATTTCATGGACTATCCCCTTTGGATTTCGGTGAAAAATAAATATTTTTATTTTTATAATCATATGTGACGTTTATATAAAAAAATGATAAATCTATGAAAATCACTATAATTTGGAGAATTTCATAGACTCCCCTTTGGATTTTGGTGGAAAATAAACTTTTTCATTTTTATAATCATATGTGACGTTTATATAGAAAAAATGAGAAATCTATGAAAATCACTAAAATTTGGAGAATTTCATAGACTATCCCCTTTGGATTTCGATGAAAAATAATTATTTTCATTTTTATAATCATATGTGACGCTTATATAGAAAAAATGAGAAATCTATGAAAATCACTACAATTTGGAGAATTTCATGGACTATCCCCTTTGAATTTCAGTGAAAAATAAATATTTTCATTTTTATAATCATATGTGACGTTTATATAAAAAAAATGAGAAATCTATGAAAATCACTACAATTTGGAGAATTTCATGGACTATCCCCTTTGGATTTCGGTGGAAAATAAATATTTTCATTTTTATAATCATATGTGACGTTCATATAGAAAAAATGAGAAATCTATTAAAATCACTAAAATTTAGAGAATTCCATGGACTATCCATTTGAATTTTGATGAAAAATAAATATTTAGATTTTTATAATGTTCGTTGACGTTTATATAGAAAAAATGAGAAATCTATGAAAATCACTACAATTTGGTGAATTTCATGGACTATCCCCTTTAGATTTCGGTGAAAAATAAATATTTTTATTTTTATAATCATATGTGACGTTTATATAAAAAAAATGAGAAATCTATGAAAATCACTATAATTTGGTGATTTTCATTGACTATCCCCTTTGGATTTCGGTGAAAAATAAATATTTTCATTTTTATAATCATATGTGACGTTTATATAAAAAAAATGAGAAATCTATGAAAATCACTACAATTTGGTGAATTTCATTGACTATCCCCTTTGGATTTCGGTGAAAAATAAATATTTTCATTTTTATAATCATATGTGACGTTTATATAAAAAAAAATGAGAAATCTATGAAAATCACTACAATTTGGTGAATTTCATTGACTATCCCCTTTGGATTTCGGTGAAAAATAAATATTTTCATTTTTATAATCATATGTGACGTTTATATAAAAAAAAAAGAGAAATCTATGAAAATCACTACAATTTGGTGAATTTCATTGACTATCCCATTTGGATTTCGGTGAAAAATAAATATTTTCATTTTTATAATCATATGTGACGTTTATATAAAAAAAATGAGAAATCTATGAAAATCACTACAATTTGGTAAATTTCATGGACTATCCCCTTTGGATTTCGGTGAAAAATAAATATTTTCATTTTTATAATCATATGTGACGTTTATATAGAAAAAATGAGAAATCTATGAAAATCACTACAATTTGGAGAATTTCTTGGACTATCCCCTTTGAATTTCGGTGAAAAATAAATATTTTCATTTTTATAGTGATCGGTGATGTTTATACCGAAAAATGAGATAGTTTTAAAAACTACTAAAATTTGGAAAATTTCATGGACTATCCCCTTTGGATTTCGGTGGAAAATAAATATTTTTATTTTTATAATCATATGTGACGTTTATATAGAAAAAATGAGAAGTCTATGAAAATCACTATAATTTGGAAAATTTCATGGACTATCTCCTTTGGATTTCGATGATTTTTTTTTTTTTTCATAATCATATGTGACTTTTATATCAAAAAATGAGATATATTTCAAAATCACTAAAATTTGGAGAATTCCATGGACTATCCCCTTTGGATTTCGGAGAAAAATAAACATTTTTATTTTTATAATCATATGTGACGTTTATATAGAAAAAATGAGATAATTTTCAAAATCACTAAAATTTGGAAAATTGCATGGACGTTTATCTAGATTGTGAAATTCTCTAAAATTACTACAATTTGTTGAATTTCATGGACTATCCCCTTTGGATTTCGGTGAAAAATAAATATTTTTATTTTTATAATCATATGTGACGTTTATATAAAAAAATGATAAATCTATGAAAATCACTATAATTTGGAGAATTTCATAGACTCCCCTTTGGATTTTGGTGGAAAATAAACTTTTTCATTTTTATAATCATATGTGACGTTTATATAGAAAAAATGAGAAATCTATGAAAATCACTAAAATTTGGAGAATTTCATAGACTATCCCCTTTGGATTTCGATGAAAAATAATTATTTTCATTTTTATAATCATATGTGACGCTTATATAGAAAAAAATGAGAAATCTATGAAAATCACTACAATTTGGAGAATTTCATGGACTATCCCCTTTGAATTTCAGTGAAAAATAAATATTTTCATTTTATTAATCATATG
>WOAB01000423.1:0-31611 GCA_027886185.1 Rheum nobile
TTGAATTACCTAATTCATGAGTAGCAACTACAATATTTAACCCGCACAAAATATTCCCTAATAGAGAATGGATAAACCCTTAACCCAAACAAATTAAACTAGTGGCTAAAAAGATTAAAGTAGTGGCTAAAAATAATATTGCATTTTAAACCCTATAAAATATTCCCTAATAGAGAATGGATAACCCTTAACCCAACAGATTAAACTAGTGGCTAAAAAGATTAAACTAGTGCCTAAAAATAATATTGATTTTAAAACCCTTAAAAATATTCCCTAATAGAGAATGGATAAACCCTAAACACAAAAAATTAAACTAGTGGCTAATATACTACATTTTACTATACTAAGATTAAAAATTTAGTACACTAAAGGATCAAAATTATTATACTACATTTTCACATTTAATACACATATGTACATAGATTTCGATAACACGTGATGTACACATAATGTACAATACGCCAGTATATTAAAAATTACATATAATATACAATACGCCGGTATAACAAAAATTACAAAACCAATATCATTGTGTCACTTTTACCCCTTTATTCCTAGTCTGCCATCAGCTACATATATTGCCCAAAACTGTTCCCATTTTAGGGTATAGTATTTCTCATCATTTCATGTAATTACAAGTATATGATGTAGTATTTCTCATCATTTCATGTAGTTATAATTATCTATCAATTAATTTAACTGGACGAATTTAAGAAATTATATTTAATAAATTTTGATGATATTAAATTATAAAAATATTTATTAAATTTTCCTAAACAAAATATGGATGAAAGAGAATAGAAATTATACCGATCGAATAATTTAGGATTAAATCTGGACTGAAACGGTTATTGGGCTTTCTGCCCAACAACAATTAATTAGACAATTACACAAGGGCCCACCACCTTGCTTCTTCATTCCTCCTTCACCTAACAACGTACAGAAGCAGCTGAATCACGTACAGGAGCTCGGCTATGACGACGGCAGACAGCTCGCCGGGAAGGAAGGAGTCGACGCCGGGGATGGAGAAACGCCGGCAGGGAAGAGCAGCACCACGCAGCTCGTCGACAACGGCGGAGCAGCGAAGCACATCGGCTCCTTCGTCGGTGGTTCGCCGGAAAAGGAGGAGCACCAGAAGGCTCGGCTCTCGTCCCGTCTCCTCTCAGCTGACCCCCCCGAGTCGTCTCCGACTTCTCCGGCGAGCCACAAACAAGACCACCGGCGAGTCGTTGCTGCGTGGGTGCTACTGTACGTTGATGGTCTTCTCTCCGGCAACGCGAGCTTCGTCTCCAACGATCCGCCGGAATCCCCGTCGGCGTTGTGAGCATCTCCCCTCCTCCGATCTCTCTCTCTCTCGGCCATCCTCCCCACGCCGGTGACGAGCCTCTTTCGATCGTTTTCCCATGCTCCGATCCGAGCTTTCCCCTCAGCTCGCCATCGTCGTCTCCCGACGAGCCCCTTCTCGTCATCGCCTCACGGTGTCACCCCCGTGTTCTCCGACGAGCCACAAGCGAGACCCGATGAGGGCGCCTCTGTGCATCGCCGCCCCGCCGCTGCTCTTCCTTTCCCGGCGAACCAGCGAAGCAGCCGAGCTCGACCCGGACCACAGTCGTCTCTCCTCCTCTGGTTCGCATCTCCCTGTGCACCGCCTCCTCGGCCCCTCCCCTGTTATGGGCTGGTGCTGCTGCTGCCGAGTGGTGCCGCTGGGAGCTGCGTTCAGATGGTGTCCGTGCTGGCCACTGGTGCGTCGTGGTGGTGGCTGCGCTGCTGATGCGTGTTGTTGTTGTGCTGGTGTCGTGCTGTTGATGGAAGGAAGATGATGAACAGTAGCTGGTGGGCCCCCCTTCTTTGTTTTGTTGATGGGCCGTGTTGGCCCAAAATTCGTCCGGTTCAGATTTAACCCGAAATTATACAAACAGTATAATATCATATAATCTCTCTCCCATCATAATTATTATTTAACTTTTTTGTAATATTATGTTTAACTAGCAGCACTATATAGACACTATCTTATTTTTATTTAATTGTATCCATCTATCCGGAGAAAATGTATATCCACATGGGCCAAAATATTATATATGTAATTTCTATGTATCGATATTAAAACTCTTTCATTTATAGTCATCAGAACAATTCTGATCCAATATTTTATTTTATTTTTACTTTTTTAAATTATAAATACAATTTAACATTTTTTTAATCATTTTTCTAATAAATTATATAATAAAGTTTTACAAGTATTATATGTATTTTGACTTGATTTACATCAATCAGAGTAACAAACAAACTATATATTTTGAAATATAAATTGGTGTTTTTTTATTACTTATAAAATACTACAAACACTACGCGTAACTATATGAAATAATGACAACTACTACAAACACTACGTGTAACTACATAAAATAATGACAAATACTACAATATATACGTGTAACTACATGAAATAATGACAAATACTACAGTATATACGTGTAACTACATGAAATAATGAGAAATAATACAAACCCTACGTGTAACTACATGAAATAATGACAAATACTACAAACCCTACGTGTAACTACATGAAATAATGAGAAATACTACAAACCCTACGTGTAACTACATGAAATAATGAAAAATACTACAAACCCTACGTGTAACTACATGAAATAATGAGAAATACTACAAACACTACGTGTAACTACATGAAATAATTAGAAATACTACAGTATATACGTGTAACTACATGAAATAATGACAAATACTACAAATCCTACGTGTAACTACATGAAATAATTAGAAATACTACAGTATATACGTGTAACTACATGAAATAATGACAAATACTACAAACCCTACGTGTAACTACATGAAATAATGAGAAATACTACAAACCCTACGTGTAACTACATCAAATAATGACAAATACTACAGTATATACGTATAACTATATGAAATAATGAGAAATACTACAAACCCTACGTGTAACTACATTAAATAATGACAAATACTACAAACCATACGTGTAAATACATGAAATAATGAGAAATACTACAAACCCTACGTGTAAATACATGAAATAATGAGAAATACTACAAACCCTACGTGTAACTACATGAAATAATGACAAATACTACAAACCCTACGTGTAAGTACATAAAATAATGACAAATACTACAGTATATACGTGTAACTACATGAAATAATGACAAATACTACAAACCCTACGTATAACTACATGAAATAATGCGAAATACTACAAACCCTACGTGTAACTACATCAAATAATGACAAATACTACAGTATATACGTATAACTATATGAAATAATGAGAAATACTACAAACCCTACGTGTAACTACATTAAATAATGACAAATACTACAGTATATACGTGTAACTACATGAAATAATGAGAAATAATACACACCCTACGTGTAACTACATGAAATAATGACAATACTACAAACCCTACGTGTAACTACATGAAATAATTATAAATACTACAAACCCTACGTGTAACTACATGAAATAATGACTAAAAGTTTATCGTCATTTCATGTAGTTACGCTTATATACTATTGTATTTATCGTCATTTCATGTATTTTTACACTTATATACTAATAGTTTATCGTCATTTCATATAGTTAAGCTAATATAATATAGTATTTATCGTCATTTCATTTAGTTTTATACTTATATACTAAAAGTTTATTGTCATTTCATGTAGTTACGCTAATATAATATAATATTTATTGTCATTTCATATACTTTTACACTCATATATACTAATAGTTTATCGTCATTTCATATAGTTACGGTAATATAATATATTATTTATCGTCATTTCATGTAGTTTTAAACTTATATACTACAAGTTTATCGTCATTTCATGTAGTTACGCTAATTTAATATAGTATTTATCGTCATTTCATGTAGTTTTACACTTATATACTAATAGTTTATCGTCATTTCATGTAGTTACGGTAATATAATATAGTATTTATCGTCATTTCATGTAGTTTTACAGTTATATATTAATAGTTTATCGTCATTTCATGTTGTTACGCTTATATACTATTGTATTTATCTTCATTTCATGTAGTTTTACACTTATATACTAAAAGTTAATCGTCATTTCATATAGTTATGCTAATATAATATAGTGTTTATCGTCTTTTCATGTAGTTTTACACTTATATACTACAAGTTTATCGTCATTTCATGTAGTTACGCTTATATACTATTGTATTTATCGTCATTTCATGTAATTTTACACTTATATACTAATACTTTATCGTCATTTCATGTAGTTAGGCTAATATAATATATTATTTATCTTCATTTCATGTAGTCTTACACTTATATACTAATAGTTTATCGTCATTTAATAGTAGTTACGCTAATATAATATAGTACTTATCGTCATTTCATGTAGTTTTACACTTATATACTAATTGTTTATCGTCATTTCATGTAGTTACGCTTATATACTATTGTATTTATCGTCATTTCATGTAGTTTTACACTTATATACTAAAAGTTTATTGTCATTTCATGTAGTTACACTAATATAATATAATATTTATCGTCATTTAATGTAGTTTTACACTTATATACTAATAGTTTATCGTCATTTCATGTAGTTAAGCTAATATAATATAGTATTTATCGTCATTTCATGTAGTTTTACACTTATATACTACAAGTTTTTTGTCATTTCATGTAGTTACACTAATAAAATATAATATTTATCGTCATTTCATGTAGTTTTATACTTATATACTAATAGTTTATCGTCATTTCATGTAGTTACGCTAATATAATATAGTATTCATCGTCATTTCATGTAGTTTTGCACTTATATACTAATAGTTTATCGCCAATTCATGTAGTTACGTTAGTATAATATACTATTTATCGACATTTCATGTAGTTTTACACTTATATACTAATAGTTTATCGTCATTTCATGTAGTTATGCTTATATACTATTGTATTTATCGTCATTTCATGTAGTTTTACACTTATATACTAAAAGTTTATTGTCATTTCATGTAGTTACACTAATATAATATAATATTTTTCGTCATTTCATGTAGTTTTACACTTATATACTAAAATTATATCGTCATTTCATGTAGTTACACTAATATAATATAATATTTATCGTCATTTCATGTAGTTTTACACTTATATACTAATAGTTTATCGTCATTTCATGTAGTTACGCTAATATAATATTGTATTTATCGTCATTTAATGTAGTTTTACACTTATGTACTAAAAATTAATCGTCATTTCATGTAGTTATGCTAATATAATATACTATTTATCGTCATTTCATGTAATTTTACACTTATATACTAATAGTTTATCGTCATTTAATGTAGTTAGGCTTATATACTATTGTATTTGTCGTCATTTCATGTAGTTTTACACTTATATACTAATAGTTTATAGTCATTTCATGTAGTTACACTAATATAATATAATATTTATCGTCATTTCATGTAGTTTTACACTTATATACTAATAGTTTATCGTCATTTCATGTAGTTAAGCTAATATAATATAGTATTTATCGTCATTTCATGTATTTTTACACTTATATACTAAAGTATATCGTCATTTCATGTAGTTACACTAATATAATATAATATTTATCGTCATTTCATGTAGTTTAAACTTATATACTAATAGTTTATAGTCATTTCATGTAGTTACGTTAATATAATATAGTATTTATCGTCATTTCATGTAGTTTTACACTTATATACTAAAAGTTTATCGTTATTTCATATAGTTATACTAATATAATATTGTATTCATCGTCATTTCATGTAGTTTTACACTTATATACTAATCGTTAATCGTCACTTCATGTAGTTACGTTAATATAATATAGTATTTATCGTCATTTCATGTAGTTTTATACTTATATACTAATTGTTTATCGTTATTTTATGTAATTACGCTTATATACTATTGTATTTATCGTCATTTCATGTAGTTTTACACTTATATAGGAATAGTTTATCGTCATTTCATGTAGTTACTCTAATATAATATACTATTTATCGTTAATTCATGTAGTTTTACACTTGTATAATAATAGTTTATCGTCATTTTATGTAGTTACGCTTATATACTATTGTATTTATCGTCATTTCATGTTGTTTTACACTTATATAGGAATAGTTCATCGTCATTTCATGTAGTTACTCTAATATAATATACTATTTATCGTCATTTCATGTAGTTTTACACTTATATAATAATAGTTTATCGTCATTTCATGTAGTTACATTAATAGAATATCGTATTTATCGTCATTTCATGTAGTTTTTACACTTATATACTAATAATTTATCGTCATTTCATGTAGTTACGCTAATATAATATTGTATTTATCGTCATTTCATGTAGTTTTATACTTATTTACTAATAGTTTATCGTCATTTCATGTAGTTATGCTAATATAATATACTATTTATTGTCATTTCATGTAATTTTACACTTATATACTAATAGTTTATCGTCATTTCATGTAGTTACGTTAATATAATATAGTATTTTTATCGTCATTTCATGTAGTTACGTTAATATAATATAGTATTTATAGTCATTTCATGTAGTTACGTTAATATAATATATTATTTCACGTAGTTACACGTAATTAGGGTTTGTAGTATTTGTTATTATTTCCTGTAGTTATACGTAATTACGGTTTGTAGTATTTGCCATTATTTCATGTAGTAAGTTACACGTAATTAGGGTTTGTATTATTTGTCATTAATTCATGTAGTTACACGTCATTAGGGTTTGTAGTATTTGTCATTATTTCACGTAGTTACACGTAATTAGGGTTTGTCGTATTTGTAATTATTTCACGTAGTTACACGTAATTAGGGTTTGTAGTATTTGTTATTATTTCTTGTAGTTTTACGTAATTAGGGTTTGTAGTATTTTTCATTATTTCATGTAGTTACATATAATTAGGGTCTGTAGTATTTGTCATTATTTCTTGTAGTAAGTTACACGTAATTAGGGTTTGTAGTATTTGTCATTATTTAATGTAGTAAGTTACACATAATTAGGGATTGTAGTATTTGTCATTATTTTATGTAGTAAGTTACACGTAATTAGGGTTTATAGTATTTGTCATTACTTCGACAGTAAGTTACACGTAATCAGGGTTTGTAGTATTTGTCATTATTTCATGTAGTTACACGTAATTAGGGTTTGTAGTATTTGACATTATTTCATGTAGTAAGTTACACGTAATTAGGGTTTGTAGTATTTGTCATTATTTCATGTAGTTACACGTTATTAGGGTTTGTAGTATTTGTCATTAATTCATGTAGTTACACGTAATTAGGGTTTGTCGTATTTGTTATTATTTCAAGTATTTACACGTAATTAGGGTTTGTAGTATTTGTTATTATTTCATGTAGTTACACGTAATTAGGGTTTGTAGTATTTGCCATTATTTCATGTATTAAGTTACACGTAATTAGGGTTTGTATTATTTGTCATTATTTCATGTAGTTACACGTCATTAGGGTTTGTAGTATTTGTCATTATTTCATGTAGTTACATGTAATTAGGTTTTGTAATATTTGTCATTATTTCATTTAGTAAGTTACACGTAATTAGGGTTTGTAGTATTTGTCATTATTTAATGTAGTAAGTTACACATAATTAGGGTTTGTAGTATTTGTCATTATTTTATGTAGTAAGTTACACGTAATTAGGGTTTATAGTATTTGTCATTATTTAATGTAGTAAGTTACACGTAATTAGGGTTTGTAGTATTTGACATTATTTCATGTAGTAAGTTACACGTAATTAGGGTTTGTTATATTTGTCATTATTTCATGTAGTTATACGTCATTAGGGTTTGTAGTATTTGTCATTATTTCATGTACTTACATGTAATTAGGTTTTGTAATATTTGTCATTATTTCATGTAGTAAGTTACTCGTAATTAGGGTTTGTATTATTTGTTATTATTTAATGTAGTAAGTTACACGTAATTAGGGTTTGTAGTATTTGGCATTATTTAATGTAGTAAGTTACACGTAATTAGGGTTTGTATTATTTGTCATTATTTTATGTAGTAAGTTACACATAATTAGGGTTTGTAGTATTTGTCATTACTTCGACAGTAAATTACACGTAATTAGGATTTGTAGTATTTGTTATTATTTCACGTAGTTACACGTAATTAGGGTTTGTAGTATTTGTTATTATTTCTTGTAGTTACGCGTAATTAGGGTTTGTAGTATTTGCCATTATTTCATGTAGTAAGTTACACGTAATTAGGGTTTGTATTATTTGTCATTAATTCATGTAGTTACACGTCATTAGGGTTTGTAGTTTTTGTCATTATTTCATGTAGTTACACGTAATTAAGGTTTGTCGTATTTGTTATTATTTCACGTAGTTACACGTAATTAGGGTTTGTAGTATTTGTTATTATTTCTTGTAGTTATACGTAATTAGAGTTTGTAGTTTTACACTTATGTACTCAAAATTAATCGTCATTTCATGTAGTTATGCTTATATACTATTGTATTTGTGGTTATTTCATGTAGTTTTACACTTATATACTAATAGTTTATCGTCATTTCATGTAGTTACGTTAATATAATATACTATTTATCGTCATTTCATGTAGTTTTATACTTATATACTAATAGTTTATCGTCATTTCATGTAGTTACGTTAATATAATATAGTATTTATCGTCATTTCATATAGTTTTACACTTATATACTAATAGTTTATCGTCATTTCATGTAGTTACGCTTATATACTATTGTATTTATCGTCATTTCATGTAGTTTTACACTTATGTACTAAAAATTAATCGTCATTTCATGTAGTTATGCTTATATACTATTGTATTTGTCGTTATTTCATGTAGTTTTACACTTATATACTAATAGTTTATCGTCATTTCATGTAGTTATGTTAATATAATATACTATTTATCGTAATTTCATGTAGTTTTACACTTATATACTAATAGTTAATCGTTATTTCATGTAGTTACGTTAATATATAATAGTATTTATCGTCATTTCATGTAGTTTTATACTTATATACTAATTGTTTATCGTCATTTATGTAGTTACGCTTATATACTATTGTATTTATCGTCATTTCATGTAGTTTTACACTTATATACTAATAGTTTATCGTCATTTCATGTAGTTATGTTAATATAATATACTATTTATCGTCATTTCATGTAGTTTTACACTTATATACTAATAGTTAATCGTCATTTCATGTAGTTACGTTAATATAATATAGTATTTATCGTCATTTCATGTAGTTTTACACTTATATACTAATAGTTATCGTCATTTCATGTAGTTACGCTTATATACTATTGTATTTATCGTCATTCATGTACTTTTACACTTATGTACTAAAATTAATCGTCATTTCATGTAGTTATCGTTATATACTATTGTATTTGTCGTTATTTCATATAGTTTTACACTTCTTTCTAATAGTTTATCGTCATTTCATGTAGTTATGTTAATATAATATACTATTTATCGTAATTTCATGTAGTTTTACACTTATATACTAATAGTTAATCGTCATTTCATGTAGTTACGTTAATATAATATAGTATTTATCGTCATTTCATGTAGTTTTATACTTATATACTAATTGTTTATCGTCATTTTATGTAGTTACGCTTATATACTATTGTATTTATCGTCATTTCATGTAGTTTTACACTTATATACTAATAGTTTATCGTCATTTCATGTAGTTATGTTAATATAATATACTATTTATCGTAATTTCATTTAGTTTTACACTTATATACTAATAGTTAATCGTCATTTCATGTAGTTATATTAATATAGTATAGTATTTATCGTCATTTCATGTAGTTTTATACTTATATACTAATTGTTTATCGTCATTTTATGTAGTTACGCTTATATACTATAGTATTTATCGTCATTTCATGTAGTTGTATACTTATATACTAATAGTTTATCGTCATTTCATGTAGTTACTTTAATATAATATACTATTTATCGTCATTTTATATAGTTTTACACTTATATAATAATAGCTTATCGTCATTTCATGTAGTTTTACACTTATTTACTAATAGTTTATCGTAATTTCAAGTAGTTACGTTAATATAATATTCTATTTATCGTCATTTCATGTAGTTTTACACTTATATACTAATAGTTTATCGTCATTTCATGTAGTTACGCTTATATACTATTGTATTTATCATCATTTCATGTAGTTTTACACTTATATACTAAAAGTTTATCGTTATTTCATGTAGTTACGTTAATATAATATAGTATTTATCGTCATTTCATGTAGTTTTACACTTATATACTAATAGTTTATCGTCATTTCATGTAGTTACGCTAATATAATATTGTATTTATCGTCATTTCATGTAGTTTTACACTTATTTACTAATACTTTATCGTCATTTCATGTAGTTATGCTAATATAATATACTATTTATCGTCATTTCATGTAATTTTACACTTATATACTAATAGTTTATCGTCATTTCATGTAGTTACTCTAATATAATATACTATTTATCGTCATTTCATGTAGTTTTACACTTATATACTAATCGTTTATCGTCATTTCATGTAGTTACGTTAATATAATATACTATTTATCGTCATTTCATGTAGTTTTACACTTATGTACTCAAAATTAATCGTCATTTCATGTAGTTATGCTTATATACTATTGTATTTGTCGTTATTTCATGTAGTTTTACACTTATATACTAATAGTTTATCGTCATTTCATGTAGTTACGTTAATAGAATATAGTATTTATCGTCATTTCATGTAGTTTTACACTTATATACTAAAAGTTAATCGTCATTTCATGTAGTTACGTTAATATAATATAGTATTTATCGTCATTTCATGTAGTTTTATACTTATATACTAATTGTTTATCGTCAATTTATGTAGTTACGCTTATATACTATTGTATTTATCGTCATTTCATGTTGTTTTACACTTATATAAGAATAGTTTATCGTCATTTCATGTCGTTACTCTAATATAATACACTATTTATCGTCATTTCATGTAGTTTTACACTTATATACTAAAAGTTTATCGTCATTTCATGTAGTTACGTTAATAGAATATAGTATTTATCGTCATTTCATGTAGTTTTACACTTATATACTAATAGTTTATCGTCATTTCATGTAGTTAAGCTAATATAATATAGTATTTATCGTCATTTCATGTAGTTTTACACTTATATACTAAAAGTATATCGTCATTTCATGTAGTTACACTAATATAATATAATATTTATCGTCATTCCATGTAGTTTAAACTTATATACTAATAGTTTATAGTCATTTCATTTAGTTACGTTAATATAATATAGTATTTATCGTCATTTCATGTAGTTTTACACTGATATACTAAAAGTTTATCGTCATTTCATATAGTTATGCTAATATAATATTGTATTCATCGTCATTTCATATAGTTTTACACTTATATACTAATGGTTAATCGTCACTTCATGTAGTTACGTTAATATAATATAGTATTTATAGTCATTTCATGTAGTTTTATACTTATATACTAATTGTTTATCGTCATTTTATGTAGTTACGCTTATATACTATTGTATTTATCGTCATTTCATCTAGTTTTACACTTATATACTAATAGTTTATCGTCATTTCATGTAGTTACGTTAATATAATATACTATTTATCGTCATTTCATGTAGTTTTACACTTATATACTAATAGTTAATCGTCATTTCATGTAGCTACGTTAATATAATATAGTATTTATCGTCATTTCATGTAGTTTTACACTTATATACTAATAGTTTATCGTCAGTTCATGTAGTTACGCTTATATACTATTGTATTTATCGTCATTTCATGTAGTTTTACACTTATGTACTAAAAATTAATCGTCATTTCATGTAGTTATGCTTATATACTATTGTATTTGTCGTTATTTCATATAGTTTTACACTTCTTTTCTAATAGTTTATCGTCATTTCATGTAGTTATGTTAATATAATATACTATTTATCGTAATTTCATGTAGTTTTACACTTATATACTAATAGTTAATCGTCATTTCATGTAGTTATGTTAATATAATATAGTATTTATCGTCATTTCATGTAGTTTTATACTTATATACTAATTGTTTATCGTCATTTTATGTAGTTACGCTTATATACTATTGTATTTATCGTCATTTCATGTAGTTTTACACTTATATACTAATAGTTTATCGTCATTTCATGTAGTTACGCTTATATACTATTGTATTTGTCGTCATTTCATGTAGTTTTACACTTATATACTAATAGTTAATCGTCATTTCATGTAGTTACATTAATATAGTATAGTATTTATCATCATTTCATGTAGTTTTATACTTATATACTAATTGTTTATCGTCATTTTATGTAGTTACGCTTATATACTATAGTATTTATCGTCATTTCATATAGTTTTATACTTATATACTAATAGTTTATCGTCATTTCATGTAGTTACTTTAATATAATATACTATTTATCGTCATTTCATGTAGTTTTACACTTATATAATAATTGTTTATCGTCATTTCATGTAGTTTTACACTTATATACTAATAGTTTATCGTAATTTCATGTAGTTACGTTAATATAATATACTATTTATCGTCATTTCATGTAGTTTTATACTTATATACTAATAGTTAATCGTCATTTCATGTAGTTACGTTAATATAATATAGTATTTATCGTCATTTCATGTAGTTTTATACTTATATACTAATTGTTTATCGTCATTTTATGTAGTTACGCTTATATACTATTGTATTTATCGTCATTTCATGTAGTTATGTTAATATAATATACTATTTATCGTAATTTCATGTAGTTTTACACTTATATACTAATAGTTAATCGTCATTTCATGTAGTTACATTAATATAGTATAGTATTTATCGTCATTTCATGTAGTTTTATACTTATATACTAATTGTTTATCGTCATTTTATGTAGTTACACTTATATACTATAGTATTTATCGTCATTTCATGTAGTTGTATACTTATATACTAATAGTTTATCGTCATTTCATGTAGTTACTTTAATATAATGTACTATTTATCGTCATTTCATATAGTTTTACACTTATATAATAACAGTTTATCGTCATTTCATGTAGTTTTACACTTATTTACTAATAGTTTATCGTAATTTCAAGTAGTTACGTTAATATAATATACTATTTATCGTCATTTCATGTAGTTTTACACTTATATACTAATAGTTTATCGTCATTTCATGTAGTTACGCTTATATACTATTGTATTTATCATCATTTCATATAGTTTTACACTTATATACTAAAAGTTTATCATTATTTCATGTAGTTACGTTAATATAATATAGTATTTATCGTCATTTCATGTAGTTTTACACTTATATACTAATAGTTTATCGTCATTTCATGTAGTTACGCTAATATAATATTGTATTTATCGTCATTTCATGTAGTTTTACACTTATTTACTAATACTTTATCGTCATTTCATGTAGTTATGCTAATATAATATACTATTTATCGTCATTTCATGTAATTTTACACTTATATACTAATAGTTTATCGTCATTTCATGTAGTTACTCTAATATAATATACTATTTATCGTCATTTCATGTAGTTTTACACTTATATACTAATCGTTTATCGTCATTTCATGTAGTTACGTTAATATAATATACTATTTATCGTCATTTCATATAGTTTTACACTTATGTACTCAAAATTAATCGTCATTTCATGTAGTTATGCTAATGAACTATTGTATTTGTCGTTATTTCATGTAGTTTTACACTTATATACTAATAGTTTATCGTCATTTCATGTAGTTACGTTAATAGAATATAGTATTTATCGTCATTTCATGTAGTTTTACACTTATATACCAAAAGTTAATCGTCATTTCATGTAGTTACGTTAATATAATATAGTATTTATCGTCATTTCATGTAGTTTTATACTTATATACTAATTGTTTATCGTCAATTTATGTAGTTACGCTTATATACTATTGTATTTATCGTCATTTCATGTTGTTTTACACTTATATAAGAATAGTTTATCGTCATTTCATGTCGTTACTCTAATATAATACACTATTTATCGTCATTTCATGTAGTTTTACACTTATATACTAAAAGTTTAAAGTCATTTCATGTAGTTACATTAATAGAATATAGTATTTATCGTCATTTCATATAGTTTTACACTTATATACTAATAGTTTATCGTCATTTCATGTAGTTACGCTAATATAATATTGTATTTATCGTCATTTCATGTAGTTTTACACTTATATACTAAATGTTTATCGTCATTTCATATAGTTATACTAATATAATATTGTATTCATCGTCATTTCATGTAGTTTTACACTTATATACTAATAGTTAATCATCATTTCATGTAGTTACGTTAATATAATATTGTATTTATCGTCATTTTATATAGTTTTACACTTATGTACTAAAAATTAATCTTCATTTCATGTAGTTATGCTTATATACTATTGTATTTGTCGTTATTTCATGTAGTTTTACACTTATATACTAATAGTTTATCGTTATTTCATGTAGTTATGTTAATATAATATAGTATTTATCGTCATTTTATGTAGTTTTACACTTATATACTAATAGTTAATCGTCATTTCATGTAGTTACGTTAATATAATATAGTATTTATCGTCATTTCATGTAGTTTTATACTTATATACTAATTGTTTATCGTCATTTTATGTAGTTACGCTTATATACTATTGTATTTATCGTCATTTCATGTAGTTTTATACTTATATACTAGTATTTGCCATTATTTCATGTAGTAAGTTACACGTAATTAGGGTTTGTATTATTTGTCATTAATTCATGTAGTTACACGTCATTAGGGTTTGTAGTATTTGGCATTATTTCATGTAGTTACACGTAATTAGGGTTTGTCGTATTTGTTATTATTTGACGTAGTTACACGTAATTAGGGGTTGTAGTATTTGTTATTATTTCTTGTAGTTATACGTAATTAGGGTTTATAGTATTTGCCATTATTTCATGTAGTAAGTTACACGTAATTAGGGTTTGTATTATTTGTCATTAATTCATGTAGTTACACGTCATTAGGGTTTGTAGTATTTGTCATTATTTCATGTAGTTACACGTAATTAGGGTTTGTCGTATTTGTTATTATTTCACGTAGTTACACGTAATTAGGGTTTGTAGTATTTGTTATTATTTCTTGTAGTTATACGTAATTAGGGTTTGTAGTATTTGCCATTATTTCATGTAGTAAGTTACACGTAATTAGGGTTTGTATTATTTGTCATTAATTCATGTAGTTACACGTCATTAGGGTTTGTAGTATTTGTCATTATTTCATGTAGTTAAACGTAATTAGGGTTTGTCGTATTTGTTATTATTTGACGTAGTTACACGTAATTAGGGTTTGTAGTATTTGTTATTATTTCTTGTAGTTATACGTAATTAGGGTTTATAGTATTTGCCATTATTTCATGTAGTAAGTTACACGTAATTAGGGTTTGTATTATTTGTCATTAATTCATGTAGTTACACGTCATTAGGGTTTGTAGTATTTGTCATTATTTCATGTAGTTACACGTAATTAGGGTTTGTCGTATTTGTTATTATTTCACGTAGTTACACGTAATTAGGGTTTGTAGTATTTGTTATTATTTCTTGTAGTTATACGTAATTAGGGTTTGTAGTATTTGCCATTATTTCATGTAGTAAGTTACACGTAATTAGGGTTTGTATTATTTGTCATTAATTCATGTAGTTACACGTCATTAGGGTTTGTAGTATTTGTCATTATTTCATGTAGTTAAACGTAATTAGGGTTTGTCGTATTTGTTATTATTTGACGTAGTTACACGTAATTAGGGTTTGTAGTATTTGTTATTATTTCTTGTAGTTATACGTAATTAGGGTTTATAGTATTTGCCATTATTTCATGTAGTAAGTTACACGTAATTAGGGTTTGTATTATTTGTCATTAATTCATGTAGTTACACGTCATTAGGGTTTGTAGTATTTGTCATTATTTCATGTAGTTAAACGTAATTAGGGTTTGTCGTATTTGTTATTATTTGACGTAGTTACACGTAATTAGGGTTTGTAGTATTTGTTATTATTTCTTGTAGTTATACGTAATTAGGGTTTATAGTATTTGCCATTATTTCATGTAGTAAGTTACACGTAATTAGGGTTTGTATTATTTGTCATTAATTCATGTAGTTACACGTCATTAGGGTTTGTAGTATTTGTCATTATTTCATGTAGTTACACGTAATTAGGGTTTGTCGTATTTGTTATTATTTCACGTAGTTACACGTAATTAGGGTTTGTAGTATTTGTTATTATTTCTTGTAGTTATACGTAATTAGGGTTTGTAGTATTTGTCATTATTTCATGTAGTTACATATAATTAGGGTCTGTAGTATTTGTCATTATTTCTTGTAGTAAGTTACACGTAATTAGGATTTTTAGTATTTGTCATTATTTAATGTAGTAAGTTACACATAATTAGAGTTTGTAGTATTTGTCATTATTTTATGTAGTAAGTTACACGTAATTAGGATTTGTAGTATTTGTCATTACTTCGAAAGTAAGTTACACGTAATCAGGGTTTGTAGTATTTGTCATTATTTCATGTAGTTAGACGTAATTAGGGTTTGTAGTATTTGACATTATTTCATGTAGTAAGTTACACGTAATTAGGGTTTGTAGTATTTGACATTATTTCATGTAGTTACACGTCATTAGGGTTTGTAGTAGTTGTCATTAATTCATGTAGTTACACGTAATTAGGGTTTGTCGTATTTGTTATTATTTCACGTAGTTACACGTAATTAGGGTTTGTAGTATTTGTTATTATTTCATATAGTTACACGTAATTAGGATTTGTAGTATTTGTCATTATTTCATATAGTTACACGTAATTAGGGTTTGTAGTATTTGTCATTATTTCATGTAGTTACACATAATTATGGTTTGTAGTATTTGCCATTATTTCATGTAGTAAGTTACACGTAATTAGGGTTTGTAGTATTTGCCATTATTTCATGTAGTAAGTTACACGTAATTAGGGTTTGTATTATTTGTCATTATTTCATGTAGTTACACGTCATTAGGGTTTGTAGTATTTGTCATTATTTCATGTAGTTACACGTAATTAGGGTTTGTCGTATTTGTTATTATTTCACGTAGTTACACGTAATTAGGGTTTGTAGTATTTGTTATTATTTCATATAGTTACACGTAATTAGGATTTGTAGTGTTTGTCATTATTTCATGTAGTTACACGTAATTAGGGTTTGTAGTATTTGTCATTATTTCATGTAGTTACACGTCATTAGGGTTTGTAGTATGTGTTATTATTTCATGTAGTTACACGTAATTCGGGTTTGTAGTATTTGCCATTATTTCATGTAGTAAGTTATACGTAATTAGGGTTTGTATTATTTGTCATTATTTCATGTAGTTACACGTCATTAGGGTTTGTAGTATTTGTCATTATTTCATGTATTTACACGTAATTAGGGTTTGTTGTATTTGTTATTATGTCACGTAGTTACATGTAATTAGGGTTTGTAGTATTTGTCACTATTTCATGTAGTAAGTTACACGTAATTAGGGTTTATAGTATTTGTCATTATTTAATGTAGTAAGTTATACGTAATTAGGGTTTGTAGTATTTGTCATTATTTAATTGAGTAAGTTACACGTAATTAGGTTTTGTAGTATTTGTCATTATTTTATGTAGTAAGTTACACGTAATTAGGGTTTGTAGTACTTTAATGTAGTTTTACACTTAATACTAATAGTTTATCGTCATTTTATGTAGTTATGTTAATATAATATACTATTTACAGTAATTTCATGTAATGTTACACTTATATACTAATAGTTTATCGTCATTTCATGTAGTTACGCTTATATACTATTGTATTTATCGTCATTTCATGTAGTTTAACACTTATATATTAATAGTTTATCATCATTTCATGTAGTTACGCTAATTTAATATAGTATTTATCGTCATTTCATATACTTTTACACTTATATACTAATAGTTTATCGTAATTTTATGTAGTTATGTTAATATAATATATTATTTATCGTCCTTTCATGTAGTTTAACACTTATATACTAATAGTTTATCGTCATTTCATGTATTTACGCTTATATACTATTGTATTTATCATCATTTCATGTAGTTCTACACTTATGTACTAATAGTTTATCGTCATTTCATGTAATAAGGTACACGTAATTAGGGTTTGTAGTATGTGCCATTATTTCATGTAGTAAGTTAGGGATAATTAGGGTTTGCAGTATTTGTCATTATTTCATGTAGTAAGTTACACGTAATTAGGGTTTGTAGTAATTGTCATTATTTAATGTAGTTACACGTAATTAGGGTATGTAGAATTTGTTGTTATTTCATGTAGTTACGCATAGGGTTTGTCGTATGTGTCGTCATTTCATGTAGTTACACGTAGGGTTTGTAGTATTTCTGATTACTTGGATAGAAAGTTACAATTAGGGTTTGTAGTATTTATCGTTATTTCATGTAGTTACTCGTAGGGTTTGCAGTATTTGTCATTACTTCATGTAGTTATGCGTAGGATTTGCAGTATTTGTCTCATGTAGTTAAGCTAATATAGTATTTATCGTCATTTCATGTATTTTAACACTTATATACTAAAAATTTAACGTCATTTCATGTAGTTTTACAGTTATGTACTAAAAGTTATCGTCATTTCATGTAGTTTTACACATATAGTAAAAAGTTATCGTCATTTCATGTAGTTTTAAACTTATATACTAAAAGGTTATCGTCATTTCATGTAGTTTTACACATATAGTAAAAAGTTATCGTCATTTCATGTAGTTTTAAACTTATATACTAAAAGGTTATCGTCATTTCATGTAGTTATCCTAATATACTATCGTAATTCTCGTCATTTCATGTAGTTTTACACTCATATATTAAAAACTTATCGTCATTTCATGTAGTTATGCTTATATACGAGAGGATTTGTCGTCATTTCATGTATTTACGCTTATATACTAACGTATTTATCGTCATTGCATGTAGTTACGGTTATATACAATAGTATTTGTCATCATTTCATGTAGTTACGCTCATATACTATCGTATTTATCGTCATTTCATGTAGTTATGCTTATATACGAAAGTATTTATCGTCATTTCATGTAGTTTTACACTTATATACTAAAAGTTTAGTGTCATTTGATATAGTTACGAGAATATAATATAATATGTATTGTGCTTTCATGTAGTTTTATACTTATATACTAAAAATTTATCGTCATTTCATGTAGTTACGCTTATATACTATCGTATGTACTATCGTATATACTATCGTATTTCTCGTAATTTCATGTAGTTATGCTTATATACGATAGTATTTATCATCATTTCATGTAGTTATACACTTATTTACTAAAAAATTTCTCGTCATTTCATGTAGTTACGCTTATTTCATGTAGTGACACTTAAACCTAAACCGCAAATTGGTTACACTTAAACCCTAAACCGGTACAGTAGTTACACTTCAGTCCTTTGCGTATACCAAAGGTTTAAAGTATCATCAAATTCTTTGCTTCTTTATGGTTTTGTACCGTAATTAGAAATATCTACATTGTATGGACTACATATATAATGACATCTTTCAAGCATACATTGCATGATTGCTTTTAGATGACACATATTTTACATCTTTGAAGCATCTATCTATGTTTCAGGGTCTCTTTTTCTTCTTAATATATATATAGGCTTGATTAAACAAATATCATTAGTAAGTTTCAGATAAAAAAAATTTAGGCCAAGTATTATGTAGCTAAGCTTAGTTGCATTTCTTTAGGTGATACTAGTTTTCTGTAGCGGTTTAGGGTTTATGTGCAACTACATGATACGACGATAGGCGTAACTACTGTAGCGGTTTAGGGTTTACTATAGCGGATGAGGGTTTACTGTAGCGGTTTAGGATTTAAGTGCAACTACATGAAACGACGATAAGCGTAACTACATGAAATGACGATAAGCGTAACTACTGTAGCGGTTTAGGGTTTACTATAGCGGTTTAGTGATTACTGTAGAGGTTTAGGGTTTACTGTAGCGGTAGCGGTTTAGGGTAATGACGTAAGTACATATAATGACGATAAGCGTATATACTGTAGCGGTTTAGGGTATAATGTAGCGATTATGGATTACTGTAGCTGTGTAGGGTTTACTGTAGCGGTAGTGGTTTAGGGTTATAGCATAACTACATGAAATGACGATAAGCGTAAGTACTGTAGCGGTTTAGGGTTTACTGTACCGGTTTAGGGTTTACTGTAGGGGTTTACGGTTTAAGTGTAACTGCTATAGCGATTTAGGGTTTAAGTGTAACTACATCAAATAGCGATAAGTGTACATACTGTAGCGGTTTAGGGTTGACTGTAGCTGTTTAGGGTTTACTGAAGTGGTTTAGGGTTTTACACTTATATATACTAAAAGTCATTTCATGTAGTTACGCTAATGCAATAGAGTATTTATCGTCATTTCATGTAGTTATACGCGTATATGCTAAAAATGTATCGTCATTTCATGTAGTTACGCTAATATAATAGAGCAAGTATCGTCATTTCATGTAGTTAGGCTAATGTAATAGAGTATTTATCGTCATTTCATGTAGTTTTACGGTTATATACTAAAAATTTACCGTCATTTCATGTAGTTTTACGTTTATATAGTAAAAAATTATCGTCATTTCATGTAGTTACGCTAATATAATAGAGTATTTATCGTCACTTCATGTACTTATACGCGTATATAATAAAAACTTATCGTCATTTCATGTAGTTTTACGATGATTGATCACGGATGTTGGTGTGTGCAAGGATCGAGGGCCAAACAGTGCAAGATCTTGCTCAACAAGGCGCCTCGGAACTCAAGAATTTGCCCTGACAGCAACTCGGGCAAAATCCCAGAATTTGCCCTGACTTCAGTGGGGTCGTTCTCCTTGCTCCGAACTCCGAATTGGTTGATTCCGGCGACAGTAGACAGATATGGAAGTGTAGTTTATGTCCTCAAATTTTCAGAATTTTCTGGGCGGTGGATCAAAAGATATGAGTTTTGTACCGAAGGGTCGCTGGTAGTTCCGGGGAGGAAGTTCAGCAAACTTGGGCAGTTGTTAGGGTTCTTGGTGATGGACGATGGATTAGGGAGGGAATGAGGATGATCTTCCAACCAAGATATGACTCACTCGGCTAGGGGATGAAGGGAATGAATTTCGAGAGAGGAACCACTCGAAATCAATGGAGGAAAGGGTTGATATTACTGACAACCGTGAATGGGGATAGGGATAGATAGGGAGCTTTTGGTAGCACGTAATGCTGATTTTCATTTGCCAAAAACTGAATACAATCTGTTGTTTTCTTGGCTTAGATAGCCCTACCGAAATTAGAAAGAAAAAGCAAGAAAGAAATGCTAAAAACTGAATACAATCTATTGTATTTATCATCATTTCATGTAGTTTTACACTTATATACTAATAGTTTATCGTCATTTCATGTAATAAGGTACACGTAATTATGGTTTGTAGTATTTGCCATTATTTCATGTAGTAAGTTAGGGGTAATTAGGGTTTGCAGTATTTGTCATTATTTCATGTAGTAAGTTAAACGTAATTAGGGTTTGTAGTAATTGTCATTATTTAATGTAGTTACACGTAATTAGGGTATGTAGAATTTGTCGTTATTTCATGTAGTTACGCGTAGGGTTTGTCGTATGTGTCATCATTTCATGTAGTTACACGTAGGATTTGCAGTATTTCTGATTATTTGGATAGAAAGTTACAATTAGGGTTTGTAGTATTTATCGTTATTTCATGTAGTTACTCGTAGGGTTTGCAGTATTTGTCATTATTTCACGTAGTTACGCGTAGGATTTGCAGTATTTGTCTCATGTAGTTAAGCTAATATAGTATTTATCGTCATTTCATGTATGTTTACACTTATATACTAAAAGTTTAACGTCATTTCATGTAGTTTTACAGTTATGTACTAAAAGTTATCGTCATTTCATGTAGTTTTACACATATAGTAAAAAGTTATCGTCATTTCAAGTAGTTTTAAACTTATATACTAAAAGTTTATCGTCATTTCATGTAGTTACGCTAATATACTATCGTAATTCTCTACATTTCATGTAGTTTTACACTCATATATTAAAAACGTATCGTCATTTCATGTAGTTATGCTTATATACGAGAGGATTTGTCGTCATTTCATGTATTTACGCTTATATGCGAACGTATTTATCGTCATTTCATGTAGTTACGGTTATATACAATAGTATTTGTCATCATTTCATGTAGTTACGCTTATATAATATCGTATTTCTCGTCATTTCATGTAGTTATGCTTATATACGAAAGTATTTATCGTCATTTCATGTAGTTTTACACTTATATACTAAAAGTTTATTGTCATTTGATATAGTTACGAGAATATAATATAATATGTATTGTCCTTTCATGTAGTTTTATACTTATATACTAAAAATTTATCGTCATTTCATGTAGTTACCCTAGACCTATGATCCCAATAGCCTAACCCTAAACGCGTAACCATAAAATCAGTAGCCCTAAACCGCTAACCTGAACCCTAAACCACTAAACCCTAAACCACTAACCCGAAATGCCTAACCACTAACCCTAAACCGTAAACCATGCCACTAACCGTAAACCCTAAACCACTAACCCTAAACCGTAAACCATGCCACTAACCGTAAACCCTAAACCACTAACCCTAAACCGTAAACCATGCCACTAACCGTAAACCCTAAACCACTAACCTTAAACCCTAAACCACTAAGAGTAAACCCTAAACCACTAACCCGAAGCCACTAAGAGTAAACCCTAAACCACTAAACTGAAACCACTAACCACTAACCCTAAAACCTAAACCACAAATCCAAAACCCTAAACCCTAAACCCAAAACCCTAAACCAGTAACCTTAAACCCTAAACCAGTAACCTTAAACCCTAAACCAGTAACCTTAAACCCTAAACCACTAAACCGAAACAACTAACCAGTAACCCTAAACCCTAAACCACTAACCCTAAACCCTAAACTAGTAGCCCTAAACCACTAACCCTAAACCACCAGATAGCTCATCTCCACAGTAAAACTACACTTGTAACATATATTAATCTGAAATGTAAAGGAAAACTAGAGTATATAAGCTTATATGACATGAAATATGAAGGAAAACTAGAGTATATATAAGTATATTCACATGAAATATGAAGGAAAACTAGAGGATATAAGCTTAAATGCAACATGAAATAAGAAGGAAAACTAGAGGATATATATAAGCAATATTTCATGTAGTTATACACGTATATAAGTAAAATTTACCGTCATTTCATGTAGTTATACGCGTATATAAGTAAAACTTACCGTCATTTCATGTAGTTATACGCGTATATACTAAAAATGTATCGTCATTTCATGTAGTTATTCGCGTATATACTAAAAATGTATCGTCATTTCATGTAGTTATACGCGTATATACTAAAAATATAGCGTAATTTCATGTAGTTAGGCTAATGTAATAGAGTATTTATCGTCATTTCATGTAGTTTTACGGTTATATACTAAAAATTTAATGTAATTTCATGTAGTTTTACGTTTATATACTAAAAATTTGTCATCATTTCATGTAGTTACGCTAATATAATAGAGTATTTATCGTCATTTCATGTACTTGTACGTGTATATACTAAAAATGTACCGTCATTTCATGTAGTTTTACGATTATATACTAAAAATTTATCATCATTTCATGTAGTTATACGCTTATATATATAAAATTTACCGTCATTTCATGTAGTTACGCTAATATAGATATAGAGTATTTATCGTTATTTCATGTAATTTTACGCTTATGTAGTATAAATTTATCATCATTTCATGTAGTTACCCTAGACCTATGATCCCAAACGCCTAACCCTAAATGTGTAACCCTAAATTCGTAAGCCCTAAACCCTAAACCCTAAACCACTAAACCCTAAACCACTAGCCCGAAACCCCTAACCAATAACCCTAAACCTTAAACCACTAACCGTAAACCCTAAACCACTAACCTTAAACCCTAAACCACTAATAGTAAACCCTAAACCCTAAACCACTAACCCGAAGCCAATAACAGTAAACCCTAAACCCTAAACCACTAAACCCTAAACCACTAAGCAGTAATCCTAAACCCTAAACCCTAAACCACTAACGTAAACCACTAACCCTAATCCCTAAACCACCAGACAGTTCATCTCCACAGTAAAACTACACTTGTAACTATTAATATGAAATCTACACTAGAGTATATAAGCTTATATGACATGAAATATGCAGGAAAACTAGAGTATATAAGTATATTCACATGAAAGATGAAGGAAAACTAGAGGATATAAGCTTATATGCAACATGAAATAGGAAGGAAAAATAGAGGATATATATAAGCAATATTTCATGTAGTTATACGCGTATATAAGGAAAACTTACCGTCATTTCATGTACTTTTACGCATATATACTACAAATTTATCATCATTTCATGTTGTTTTACGGTAATATAATAGAGTATTCATCGTCATTTCATGTAGTTTTATGCTTATATATAAAGAATTGATCGTCATTTCATGTAGTTACGCCAATATAATAGAGTATTTATCGTCATTTCATGTAGTTTTACGCGTACATACTAAAAACTTACCGTCATTTTATGTAGTTACGCTAATATATATATATATATATATATATACTATAGTATTTCTCATCATTTCATGTAGTTACAACCTAAACACTAAATCACTACAGTAGTTCATAAAATCCGCTGCATTAGCATATAATTCGCTACAGTTGTTCATAAAACCGCTACGTACAGTACGTAGTTGTTAAAAGAGCTACAGTATGCATTTAGGAAAGATGTAATTATATATGTAGTCGATACAATGTAGATATTTGTAATTATGGTACAAAACCCTAAACAAGCTAGTTGGACAAACTTGTAATAGGATATAATTAGTATATAATTAGTATATGACATGAGCAGTTTGTAATGAAGGAGCACAGAAGTAATTGGAAAAACTTGTAATAGGATATAATTAGTATATGACATGAAATATAAAGGAAACTAAAGGATATAAAACCGATGCATAGCACATGTTGTGTATATATGAAGGAAAAGTAAAGGATATAAGCCTATGTATGACATGAAATATACTAAAGTATAATAACTATAGTATAAAACCACTGTATATCACATGAAATAGAAGGAGTATATATGACATGAAATAGGAAGGAAAACTAGATGATATATATAAGCTTATATGCATGCATGCAACATGAAATAGGAAGGAAAACACGATGAAAGAAGCAAAAATCCGAGGAAAAAAGAAAACAAAATTTTTTATAATTCCATTAGGGTATACACGTCACCAGGACGAAAAAATCAATTGGCGAAGAAATCAAACGGATTTTCTATGGACATGAAATAGCATGTCGAAAATGCCGGAAAGTGGCAAAATGGGGTTGTGAGGCCCTAAACGATCGAATTAGGCTAAAATCTGGCAGGCCCTAATTCCAGTAGGACAACTGTGAAGATGTCGTATCAGTCCGACACAAAACGGAAGTAGAAAAGCGCAGAAACGTTTGAAAAAAGGGATAAAACGGGGTTTTGAGGCCCGAAACGATCGAATTAGGCTAAATTGGCCCTAATTCTATTAGGGAAATCAATATTTCGTCGATTTCTAGCAGCTGTGAATATTTCGTCCCATGCCGACACAAAACAGAAGTAGACAAGGGCCAAAAACTTTGAAAAAAGCGGAAAAATCGGCGTTTTGAGGCCCGAAACGATCGAATTAGGCAAAATCGGGCCAAATTCTATTAGGAAAATGCCTATTTTGGCGAGTCCTAGCAGCTGTGAAACTTTCGTCCAGTTCCGAGACAAAAATTTCAGAAAGGGGGGGATAGTAGACGCAGAAAAATCGACGAAATCGACGAAAATACGCATTGAAATCGGGATGGAAATCCTTATGGAAACCGGGACGTCCGGTGTCGGAATGCGACGAAATTTGGTGGGGGCACTGGAAACACCCAAATCTTCAAGATTCACTGCCTTCGGCCGTGAAGTCTTGTGATTATAGCCGAATTCGACCATCTAGGCCCTCAAAAACGCCTTTTACCACTTTTCGGGATTATTTTTCTACCTATTTCTTGTCCATAGAAAATCCGTTTGATCTTTTTGCGACCTGATTTTTTGATATACGTGACGTGTATAACCTAATGGACCTAAAAAATATTTTTATTTATTTTTTTCGGAATATTTTTGTTTTCATCGTTTTTACGTGATACGTCGATAGGATATCCGTTTGATCTTTTAGCCACCTCTTTTTTTGCTCCTGCTGACCTGTATAACCTAATGGAGCTATAAAAAAATTTCAGGGATTTTTTCGGACTTTTTTTTTTCCCCTTCCTTTCTACGTTATACGTCTAGTTGTGTACCTGGATAAATACATTCCGATCTCCGAGTCTTGATTTTAGGGCCTCATCATTTCATGGTGTGTATACATTACATTGCATTTTGAGGTGGGTAAGCAACATCTTCTGCCCCATCATTTCATGGTGTGTATACATTCTAGTTTCTCATTTACATATAGAACATATAGAACATATAGGTTGTGGTTTTGTAGGGGTCTAGCGTGCATTTTTGCAAGGTAAATTGATGTGGAGAGCCTGTGCTTTTTGCTTCTTTAGATGCTAAATGTCATCAACTCATAGGTAAATTGATGTGGAGAGCTTGTGCTTTTTGCTTCTTTTGTTGCTGGATGCTTTATTGTTGTCTTGTGGATACTGGTTGTGGTAAATTGCCCGTCATCTCAATTCTCAAGCCTATGATATGAATGGTTGCATGATGTATAGATCCTAACAAGTATATTTGCATTTCATCTGTATTAAGAATTTGCATTTCATATGTAGGAGATTGCTAGCTGTGCTTAAAACGTGGATAATAGTGACTTATTAAGTGAGTTTTGGAGGATTTAATTGTTATAAGACTTGAGGTGAAATGAGGTATTTTATTGGTGTTATGAAGTGATTAAGGTAAGATTACTGAAATCTTTATAAAGAAACACTTAAAACAACTCAAGTCTCTATTTATAGGCCAATGGTACCATACAACTCTTTCCAAATATCAAGGTAAAGAAATGAATAATTCACCATTATTAATTACCTTTAATAATCTACTTAACTTGTCAAATTTATACAACACTTATGTTCATACTAAATTAAGTGTTATATATTCACCTTGAAACTGTTGTGGGATATGGATATACGTTGCCTCATCAATTCATGTATCATTTCATAGACTTCATATTTTAGAAGATGGTTTGTTGCTACTTGCTCCCCCTTTTTCTATATCTTTATACTATGCTTACAAAATTGAGTGTTTCAATAAACCAATCATATTGGAATGTGCTTCTAGCTGCACTAGATGTTTGGAAACCATTATATCCACTGATATGTCATGTAGTTATTGAAGATCGCCTCAATAACTAGCATGCTTTATAGTTCTGACTTGGGCAAAGATTGGAAGAAGACAGTACAACATCCAAGACTGGATTGAGAGTATCCAAAGAATTAAGGTGAAATCATGCTCTAAGTTCTCATTTCATGTAGTTATGCTGCATCACTGTCACTATCTACTATATTTGGAGATGCAGGAATGCTAAAGTATTTCAATCAAGGCACTCTAGTAATATTGAATGTTCACAGATGATCATTACTCATGTTAGAAACTGTGTTCTTTCTAGGTTTTTGTAAGTTTATCTTACCATGAGTAATGAAGAAGAATTACCTTGCATTCAAAACCCTAAACATGCTTTCAAATACTTTGTAAGTTCAACTCCTACTTTAAATGTAGAATATTTAGATAGTTAATTAAGCTTCTGATTCATTGAACTTGTTTATAGAGCATCCTACAAGAAATAAAGCTTGATTGAGTTGTTTAGGGTTTTGGGATGATTCAAAGAGTGAATGGCTAAAGTCTGATTCATTGAACTTGTTTATAGAGCATCCTACAAGAAATTAAGTTTTGGATTCCTTTGACAAGTATTCAACCATCAGCTTATAATCAAGTAATCATTTGTATAACATTGTCTTAGATCATGCATAGTTTTGACAACATTAAGTGAATAGTACTGGATTGTTTTGATCCTCTTTATAATGGATATTATGCCGCAGCTATGTACAGGTACACTTAAGGGTGAAATGTTATCTATATTGCTGGAGGAAGGAAATGTTGCTAGATTTCTACACTAAGCAAAGGCATTTTTTGTAAAACATTGTATTTATTGGTACTTTATGATATTATTCGTCATTAATTGAATCCTTCTTTTCTTGAAAAAACTCAAGGAATTTGGGTGTAGTGTTATCACTTTAAAGCATATGAGGCCTTCAATCTATTTTACTATATATCCTCACCAGTTTTATAATAAGCAAGTATGGAGAATAGGTTATTGAGCTTCATTATAGATCTCAATTTGTGTCTGCTTTTCTTCCTTGCCAATTTAGAAACAAACTTTAAAGTGATATCAATTTCCTGTCTGAAGCACTTATAATGCCCTCCACTTGACCTGTCATTCACATTTTGATATTGATTCTCAAGATCCCACTGAATAGGCGATATCTGGCCTTGTGTGCACCAAGTACCTCAAGCTTCCTATCACACTACCCTATAGTGTCTCATCCATTGGTGGTTCAAACACCAGCTTTCTGATGAAGTGATGCTGAATGTCTATTTGCTTTGTCCTGGCATGAGAAGCTGGATTCTTTGTCATGGCAATTGAAGACTGGTTGTCACACCAAACCTCAGTAGCATCTCCTTGCTCACAGCACAAGTCCTTGAGCAGCTTCTTGAGCCAAACTGCTTGCCTTCCAGCTGCTACATACTCTGCTTCAGATGATGATAAGGCCACTGTATCCTGTTTCTTTGAGCTCCATGTAATGGCTCCTGATCCAAGACTGAACACAGAAGCAGAGGTGGTCTTCCTGTCGTCTATGCATCCTGCCCAATCACTATCAGTGTAGCCAAGCAGTCTGAAGTTGTTCCTGCTACATACTTCAATATCCTATTTGCAGCCCCAAGATGTTGCTTTGTTGGTTGATGCATAGACCTTGACACTACACTCACACAATAGGCAATGTCAGGCCTTGTGTGTGTGAGCTAGTTCAACCCTCCAACTATGCTTCTGAACATCTCCTCATCTGCCTTTTCTGTGCCATCATTTCTCTGCAGCTTCTCACTGTTGTTCATAGGTGTAGGAGCAACATCACAGTTCTCCATCTTAAACTTGTTCAATAGATCCTGAGCATACTTCCTTTGACTCACAAAGATTCCACTTCTCCTCTGCTTCACTTCTAGGGCAAGGAAGTATTGTAACAGACCCAAGTCTGTCATCTCAAACTCATTCATCATGGAAGCTTTGAACTCATCTAACAGTTTTTGTTTGGTGATGAACTAAATCATCAACATAGAGACATACCACTATAAAATCCTGTGCTCCTTCCTTATTGATGTATAGGGTAGGCTCATTCTCACTCCTTTGAAAGCTGTTGTTGATGAAGAAGGCATCTATCTTTCTATACCAGGCTCTAGGTGCCTGTTTCAATCCATAGAGTGCCTTTTGCAGTCTGTACACCCTTTCTTCCTCTCCTTCCTTGATGAAACCTGCAGTTTGCTCAACATAAACTTCCCCTTGCAGCTCTCCATTCAGAAAGGCTGACTTCACATCTAAATGAAACACTGGCAGCTTCAGTTGTGCAACTAACTACATGAAATAACTACAGTTTCAAACCTTACAACAGGTGAGAAAGTCTCTTCAAAGTCTTCTCCCTTTTGTTGAGCATACCCTTTGGCAACAATTCGAGTCTCGTGCTTCTGAATGCTCCCATCTGTGCTGTACTTGGTCCTGAAGACCCACTTCAGTCCAATCACATTCTTCTCCTTTGGAAGATCCACCAACTTCCAAGTGTTGTTCTTCTGAATGGACTTCATTTCTTCCTCGATGGCAATCTGCCATGGAGGCTTCAATTGCAGCCTCTTCAAAGGTTACAGGTTCAGTGGCTAGCAGAGCAAAGTCATAACTCTCATATATCTCTGCCATAGTCCTCATTCTTCTTGGTGAGGAGTCACTTAGAGAGCTTGAAGAGATAGGACTAGCAGAGTTGCCAGTAGATGCAGAAGTCGATGAGGAAGGGCTGCTGTGGTTGCTTGGAGTTGTAGGAGAGCTTGGAAGTGACTGGCTTGATTCAATCACTTGAGTTGAGTCCATTGTTGTGTCAAAGGTAACAGCAGACTGGCTTCCTCCATTCTTCTCTTCGAGCTTCCAGCTCCATACTCCTTCTTACCTGAATATTACATTTCTACTGATAATCACTTTGCCACTAAGAGGGTTATAAAGCCTATATGCTTTAGAATGAGTTGAATAGCCAATAAAAATACATTTCACAGATTTGTCATCAAGCTTGGCTCTTAAATTAGCAAAAGCATATGCTATACAACCAAAGGTTCTTAGGTGACTTACTTGTGGCTTCTTTCCTCTCCAAGCTTCATAAGGAGTTTGATTCATAACTGCCTTTGTTGGAGAGATATTCACTGCAGTGGCTACAGCTTCAATCTTAACAGCTTGTTTGGTAGTCCTTTTGCTTTCAACATACTCCTTGCCATTTCAACCACAATCCTGTTCTTCCTCTCTACAACTCCATTTTGCTCTGGAGTGTATGGTGCTGTCAAAACTCTTCTTATTCCTTCCTCTTCACATAACTTTGGGGTTAGGGGTTTGTAATCTTAGGTCTAGGGTTTGGAATATGGGACCTAGGGTATAGGGTATAGGGTATAGGGTTTAGGGTATAGGGTATAGGGTATAGGGTTTAGGGTATAGGGTATAGGGTATAGGGTATAGGGTATAGGGTATAGGGTATAGGGTATAGGGTATAGGGTATAGGGTTTAGGGTATAGGGTATAGGGTATAGGGTATAGGGTTTAGGGTTTAGGGTATAGGGTTTAGGGTTTAGGGTTTAGGGTATAGGGTATAGGGTATAGGGTATAGGGTTTAGGGTTTAGGGTTTAGGGTTTAGGGTTTAGGGTATAGGGTTTAGGGTTTAGGGTTTAGGGTTTAGGGTATAGGGTTTAGGGTTTAGGGTTTAGGGTATAGGGTTTAGGGTTTAGGGTATAGGGTTTAGGGTTTAGGGTATAGGGTTTAGGGTATAGGGTATAGGGTTTAGGGTTTAGGGTATAGGGTTTAGGGTTTAGGGTATAGGGTTTAGGGTTTAGGGTTTAGGGTATAGGGTATAGGGTTTAGGGTTTAGGGTATAGGGTTTAGGGTTTAGGGTTTAGGGTTTAGGGTTTAGGGTTTAGGGTTTAGGGTT
>WOAB01000424.1:0-42634 GCA_027886185.1 Rheum nobile
TTTAGTACATAAGTGTAAAAGTACATGAAATGACGATAAATACAATAGTATATAACCGTAACTACATAAAATGACGATAAACAACTAGTATATAAGTGTAAAACTACATGAAATGACGAAAAAAACTATATTATATTAACGTAACTACATGAAATGACGATTAACTATTAGTATATAAGTGTAAAACTATATGAAATGACGATAAATACTATATTATATAAGCGTAACTACATGAAATGACGATAAACTTTTAGTATATAAGTGTAAAACTACATGAAATGACGATAAATACTATATTATATTAACGTAACTACATGAATTGACGATTAACTATTAGTATATAAGTGTAAAACTACATGAAATGACGATAAATAGTATAGTATATTAACATAACTACATGAAATGACGATAAACTATTAGTATATAAGTGTAAAACTACATGAAATGACGATAAATACAATAGTATATAAGCGTAACTACATAAAATGACGATAAACAATTAGTATATAAGTTTAAAACAACATGAAATGACGATAAATACTATATTATATTAACGTAACTACATGAAATGACGATAAACTATTAGTATATAAGTGTAAAACTACATGAAATGACGATAAATAGTATATTATATTAGAGTAACTACATGAAATGACGATAAACTATTAGTATATAAGTGTAAAATTACATGAAATGACGATAAATAGTATATTATATTAGCATAACTACATGAAATGACGATAAACTATTAGTAAATAAGTGTAAAACTACATGAAATGATGATAAATATAATATTATATTAGCGTAACTACATGAAATGACGATAAACTATTAGTATATAAGTGTAAAACTATATGAAATGACGATAAATACTATATTATATTAACGTAACTACATGAAATGACGATTAACTATTAGTATATAAGTGTAAAAACTACATGAAATGACGATAAATACTATATTATATAAGCGTAACTACATGAAATGACGATAAACTATTAGTATATAAGTGTAAAACTACATGAAATGACGATAAATACTATATTATATTAACGTAACTACATGAAATGACGATAAACGTTTAGTATATAAGTGTAAAACTACATGAAATGACGATAAATAAAATAGTATATAAGCGTAACTACATGAAATGACGAAAAACTATTATTATATAAGTGTAAAACTACATGAAATGACGATAAATAGTATATTATATTAGAGTAACTACCTGAAATGACGATAAACTATTACTATATAAGTGTAAAACTACATAAAATGACGATAAATACAATAGTATATAAGCGTAACTACATAAAATGATGATAAACAATTAGTATATAAGTATAAAACTACATGAAATGACGATAAATACAATATTATATTAACGTAACTACATGAAATGACGATTAACTATTAGTATATAAGTGTAAAACTACATGAAATGACGATAAATAGTATATTATATTAACATAACTACATGAAATGACGATAAACTATTAGTATATAAGTGTAAAACTACATGAAATAACGACAAATACAATAGTATATAAGCATAACAACATGAAATGACGATTAATTTTTAGTACATAAGTGTAAAACTACACGAAATGACGATAAATACAATAGTATATAACCGTAACTACATAAAATGACGATAAACAATTAGTATATAAGTGTAAAACTACATGAAATGACGATAAATAATATATTATATTAACGTAACTACATGAAATGACGATAAACTGTTAGTATATAAGTGTAAAACTACATGAAATGACGATAAATACAATAGTATATTAACGTAACTATATGAAATGACGATAAACTTTTAGTATATAAGTGTAAAACTACATGAAATAACGATAAACTTTTAGTATATAAGTGTAAAACTACATGAAATGACGATAAATACAATAATATATAAGCGTAACTACATGAAATGACGATAAACTATTAGTATATAAGTATAAAAATACATGAAATGACGATAAATACTATATTATATTAACGTAACTACATGAAATGACGATTAACTATTAGTATATAAGTGTAAAACTACATGAAATGACGATAAATAGTATATTATATTAACGTAACTACATGAAATGACGATAAAATATTAGTATATAAGTGTAAAACTACATGAAATAACCACAAATACAATAGTATATAAGCATAACTACATGAAATGACGATTAATTTTGAGTTCATAAGTGTAAAACTACATGAAATGACGATAAATACAATAGTATATAAGCGTAACTACATAAAATGACGATAAACAATTAGTATATAAGTATAAAACTACATGAAATGACGATAAATAATATATTATATTAACGTAACTACATGAAATGACGATTAACTATTAGTATATAAGTGTAAAACTACATGAAATGACGATGAATACAATATTATATTAGTATAACTATATGAAATGACGATAAACTTGTAGTATATAAGTGTAAAACTACATGAAACAACGATAAATACTATATTATATTAACGTAACTACATGAAATGACGATAAACGTTTAGTATATAAGTGTAAAACTACATGAAATGACGATAAATAAAATAGTATATAAGCGTAACTACATGAAATGACGAAAAACTATTATTATATAAGTGTAAAACTACATGAAATGACGATAAATAGTATATTATATTAGAGTAACTACCTGAAATGACGATAAACTATTAGTAAATAACTGTAAAACTAAATAAAATGACGATAAATAGTATATTATATTAGAGTAACTACATGAAATGACGATAAACTATTAGTATATAAGTGTTAAACTACATGAAATGACGATAAATACAATAGTATATAAGCGTAACTACATAAAATGACGATAAACAATTAGTATATAAGTATAAAACTAAATGAAATGACGATAAATACTATATTATATTAACGTAAGTACATGAAATGACGATAAACTTTTAGTATATAAGTGTGAAACTGCATGAAATGACGATAAATACAATCGTATATAAGCGTAACTACATGAAATGACGATAAATTATTATTATATAAGTGTAAAACTACATGAAATGACTATAAATAGTATATTAAATTAGAGTAACTACATGAAATGACGATAAACTATTAGTATATAAGTGTAAAACTATATGAAATGATGATAAATATAATATTATATTAGCGTAAGTACATGAAATGACGATAAACAATTAGTATATAAGTGTAAAACTAAATGAAATGACGATAAATACAATAGTATATAAGCGTAACTACATGAAATGACGATAAACTATTAGTATATAAGTGTAAAACTACATGAAATGACGATAAATAGTATAATTATATTAACGTAACTACATGAATTGGCGATAAACTACTAGTATATAAGTGTAAAACTACATGAAATGACGATAAATAATATATTATATTAACGTAACTACATGAAATGACGATAAACTATTAGTATATAAGTGTAAAACTACATGAAATGACGATAAATACAATAGTATATAAGCGTAACTACATGAAATGACGATAAACTATTATTATATAAGTGTAAAACTACATAAAATGACGATAAATAACTAATATATTATATTAGCGTAACTACATGAAATGACGATAAACTATTAGTATATAAGTGTAAAACTACATGAAATGACGATAAATATTATATTATATTAGCATAACTACATGAAATGACATTAAACTTTTAGTATATATAAGTGTAAAAACTACATGAAAGGACGATAAATGCTATATTATATTAGCTTAACTACATGAAATGACGATAAATACTATTATATATGAGCGTAACTACATGAAATGACGATAAACTATTAGTATATAAGTGTAAGACTACATGAAATAACGATAAATAGTATATTATATTAGAGTAACTACATCAAATGACAAAAAATTATTAGTATATAAGTATAAAAGTACATGAAATGACGATAAATACAATAGTATATAAGCGTAACTACATGAAATGACGATAAACTATTAGTATATAAGTGTAAAACTACATGAAATGACGATAAGTACTATATTATATTAGCGTAACTACATGAAATGACGACAAACTATTAGTATATAAGTGTAAGACTACAAGAAATGAAGATAAATAAGATATTATATTAGCGTAACTACATGAAATGACGATAAACTATTAGTATATAAGTGTAACAGTACATGAAATGACGATAAATACAATAGTATATAAGCGTAACTACATGAAATGACGATAAACTTTTAGTATATAAGTGTAAAACTACATGAAAAGACGATAAACTATTAGTATAGTATTTCTCATCATTTCATGTAGTTTTACACTTATTTTATGTAGTTAGACGTATATACTGTAGTATTTGTCATTATTTCATGTAGTTACACGTAGGGTTTGTAGTATTTGTCATTATTTCATGTAGTTACACGTAGGGTTTGTAGTATTTGGGGTTTATTTCATGTAGTTACACGTAGGGTTTATGGTATTTGTCATTATTTCATATAGTTACACGTAGGGTTTATACTATTTGTTATTATTTCATGTAGTTACACGTAGGATTTATATTATTTGTAATTATTTCATGTAGTTACACGTAGGATTTGTAGTATTTCTCATTATTTCATGTAGTTACACGTAGGTTCGTATTATATCTCATTATTTCATGTAGTTACACGTAGGGTTTGTAGTATTTCTCATTATTTCATATAGTTACACGTAGGGTTTGTAGTATTAGTCATTATTTCATGTAGTTACTCGTAGGGTTTGTAGTATTTGTAATTATTTCATGTAGTTACACGTAGAGTTTGTAGTATTTCTCATTATTTCATGTAGTTACACGTAAGGTTTGTAATATTTGGCATTATTTCATATAGTTACACGTAGGGTTTGTAGTATGTCTCGTTAATTCATGTAGTTACACGTAGGGTTTGTAGTATTTGTCATTATTTCATGTAGTTACACGTAGGGTTTGTAGTATTTCTCATTGCTTCATGTAGTTACACGTAGGGTTTATAGTATTTTTCATTATTTCATGTAGTTACACGTATATACTGTAGTATTTGTAATTATTTCATGTAGTTACACGTAGGGTTCGTAGTATTTCTCATTATTTCATTTAGCTAAACGTAGAGTTTGTAGTATTTGTCATTATTTCATGTAGTTACACGTAGGGTTTGTAGTATTTGTCATTATTTCATGTAGTTAAACGTAGGGTTTGTAGTATTTCTCATTATTTCATGTAGTTACACGTAGAGTTTGTAGTATTTCTCATTATTTCATGTAGTTACACGTAAGGTTTGTAATATTTGGCATTATTTCATGTATTTATATGTAGGGTTTTAGTATTTGTCATTAATTCATGTAGTTACACGCATGGTTTGTAGTAGTTGTCATTATTTCATGTAGTTACACGTAGGGTTTGTAGTATTTCTCATTATTTCATGTAGTTATACGTATATACTGTAGTATTTGTCATTATTTTATGTAGTTATACGTAGGGTTTGTAGTATTTGTAATTATTTCATGTAGTTACACGTAGAGTTTGTAGTATTTCTCATTATTTCACGTAGTTACACGTAAGGTTTGTAATATTTGTCATTATTTCATGTAGTTACACGTAGGGTTTGTAGTATTTCTCATTTTGTAATGTAGTTACACGTAGGGTTTGTAGTATTTGTCATTATTTCATGTAGTTACACATAGGCTTTGTAGTATTTCTAATTATTTCATGTAGTTAGACGTAGGGTTTATAGTATTTCTCATTATTTCATGCAGTTACACGTAGGGTTTGTAGTATTTGTCATTATTTCATATAGTTAGACGTAGGGTTTGTAATATTTCTCATTATTTAATGTAGTTACACGTATATACTGTAGTATTTGTCATTATTTTATGTAGTTACACGTAGGGTTTGTAGTATTTGTCATTATTTTATGTAGTTACACGTAGGGTTTGTAGTATTTGTCATTATTTCATGTATTTACACGTAGGGTTTGTAGTATTTTTCTCATTATTTCATGTAGTTACACGTAGGGTTTGTAGTATTTGTCATTATTTCATGTAGTTACACGTATATACTGTAGTATTTCTAATTATTTCATGTAGTTACACGTAGGGTTTGTAGTATTTGTCATTATTTCATGTAGTTACGCGTAGTGTTTGTAGTATTTCTAATTATTTCATGTATTTACACGTAGGGTTTGTAGTATTTGTCATTATTTCATGTAGTTACACGTAGGGTTTGTAGTATTTCTCATTATTTCATGTAGTTACATGTAGGGTTTGTAGTATTTGTCATTATTTCATGTAGTTACACGTATATACTGTAGTAGTATTTTATTATTTCATGTAGTTACACGTAGGGTTTGTAGTATTTGTCATTATTTCATGTAGTTACACATAGGGTTTGTAGTATTTCTCATTATTTCATGTAGTTACACGTAGGTACTGTAATATTTGTATTTATTTCATGTAGTTACACGTAGGGTTTGTAGTAATTCTCATTATTTCATATAGTTACACGTATATACTGTAGTATTTGTCATTATTTTATGTAGTTACACGTAGTGTTTGTAGTAATTGTCATTATTTCATGTAGTTACACGTAGGGTTTGTAGTATTTCTCATTATTTCATGTATTTACACGTAGTGTTTGTAGTAATTATCATTATTTCTTGTAGTTACACATAGGGTTTGTAGTATTTTATAAGTAATAAAAAAACACTATTTTATATTTCAAAATATATAGTTTGTTTGTTACTCTGATTAATGTAAATCAAGTCAAAACACATATAATACTTGTAAAACTTTATTATATAATTTATTAGAAAAATGATTAAAAAAAATGTTAAATTGTCCTTTAAGATTTGTTAGTTTACAAATTATTCAATAATAATTGTATTTATAATATAAAAAAGTACAAATAAAATAAAATATTGGCTTTGTTCTGATGACTATAAATGAAAGAGTTTTAATATCGATACATAGAAATTACATATATAATATTTCGCCCATGTGAGAATACATTTTCTCCGGATATATGGATACAATTAAATAAAAATAAGATAATGTCCATATAGTGCTGCGAGTTAAACATAATATTACAAAAAAATTAAATAATAATTATGGTGGGAGAGAGATTATATGATATTATACCGCTCGTATAATTTCGGATTAAATCTGAACCGGACGGGTTTTGGGCCAACACGGCCCATCAACAAAACAAAGAAGGGGGGCCCACCAGCTACTGTTCATCATCTTCCTTCCATCAACAGCACCACCAGCACGACAGCAGCACAACAACAACACGCATCAGCAGCGCAGCCACCACCACGACGCACCAGTGGCCACCACGGACACCATCTGAACGCATCTCCCAGCGGCACCACTCGGCACCAGCAGCACCAGCCCATAACAGGGGAGGGGCCGAGGAGGCGGTGCACAGGGAGATGCGAACCAGAGGAGGAGAGACGACTGTGGTCCGGCTCGAGCTCGCCGGCTTTGATGGTTCGCCGGGAAAGGAAGAGCAGCGGCGGGGCGGCGATGCACAGAGGCGCCCTCATCGGGTCTCGCTTGTGGCTCGTCGGAGAACACGGGGGTGACACCGGGAGGCGATGACGAGAAGGAGCTCGTCGGGAGACGACGATGGCGAGCTGAGCGGGAGACTCGGATCGGAGCAGGGGAAAACGATCGAAAGAGGCTCGTCACCGGCGTGGGGAGGATGGCCGAGAGAGAGAGAGATCGGAGCAGGGTAGAAGCTCACAACGCCGACGGGGATGAAGGCGGCTCGTTGAAGACGAAGCTCGCGTCGCCGGAGAGAAGACCAGCAACGCAGTAGCACCCACGCAGCAACGACTCGCCGTTGGTCTTGTTTGTGGCTCGCCGTTGTGATTCGCTGCTCCGCCGTTGTCGACGAGCTGCGTGGTGCTGCTCTTCCCTGACGGCGTTGCTCCATCCCCGGCGTCGAATCCTTCCTTCCCGGCGAGCTGCCCTCCGTCGTCATAGCCGAGCTCCTGGACGTGCTGAAGCTCCATCGCCATTGTTGTGATTAAGCTGCTCCTGTACGTTGTTACGTGAAGGAGGAATGAAGAAGGTGGTGGGCCCCCCTTGTCTAAGTAATTGTTGTTGGGCCGAAAGCCCAATAACCTTTTCAGTCCATATTTAATCCTAAATTATTCGATCGGTATAATTTATATCATTTTTTATCCGTATTTTTTTAAGGAAAATTTAATAAATACTTTTATAATTTAATATCATCAAAATTTATTAAATATAATTTCTTAAATTCATCCAGTTAAATTAATTGATAGATAATTATAACTACATGAAATGATGAGAAATACTACATCATATACGTGTAACTACATGAAATGATGAAAAATACTATACCCTAAAATGGGAACAATTTTGGGAATTATATCAAGCTGATGGCAGACTAGGATTAAAGGGGTAAAAGTGACACAATGATATTTGTTTTGTAATTCTTGTTATACCGGCTTATTGTATATTATATTTAATTTTTAATATACTGGCGTATTGTACATTATGTGTACATCACGTGTTATCTAAATCTATGTACATTATGTGTATTAAATGTGAAAATGTAGTATAATAATTTTGATCCTTTAGTGTACTAAATTTTTAATATGAGTATAGTAAAATGTAGTATATTAGCCACTAGTTTAATTTTTTTGTGTTTAGGGTTTATCGATTCTCTATTAGAGAATATTTTTAAGGGTTTTAAAATCAATATTATTTTTAAGCACTAGTTTAATCTTTTTAGCCACTAGTTTAATCTTTTTGGGTTAAGGGTTTATCCATTCTCTATTAGGGAATATTTTATAGGGTTTAAAATTCAATATTATTTTTAGCCACGACTTTAATATTTTTAGCCACTAGTTTAATTTTTTTGGGTTAAGGGTTTATCCATTATCTATTAGAAAATATTTTGTGTGGGTAAAATATTGTAGTTGGTACTCATGAATTAGGTAATTCAAACAGTAATTACCAAAACCTAGCACCAACAAGCGAAATCAGTAAGAATCAATAGGATGAAGCACAAGAGAATCAATACATTCAAAGGAAAAGAACTAGAATTATAATCTCACAACCATTATTCGAACGAAGGTTTCAATAGTCTAGCAAATTAATGGAAATTAGTTCTCCATAGATTTGTAGCAAAAACTCCCAAAACTAGAACGAACGATTCCTCGACTACGAGTTAACCAAAGGTGTTTTAACCTAATTCTAAATATGTGGTAAAAATAATTAAAAAGAACATTAATAAACTAAAAATAAAAAGTAAACAAGGAATCGGGGGAATTAATCCCGGCCAAACGAATTGCACAGGCCCACGCCAGCATGCTTATTCTCGGCCCACTCCAAGGCAGCACATTCCCGCTGATGTCATGGTGATGCCATCGTGACATCATCAACTCCATCATTCCAGCTTCAATTCGCGGGGGCTTTTAGTATATAAGTGTAAAACTACATGAAAAGACGATAAATACTATATTATATTAGCGTAACTACATGAAATGACGATAAACTATTAGTATATAAGTGTAAAACTACATTAAATGAAGATAAATACAATAGTATATAAGCGTAACAACATGAAATGACGATAAACTATTAGTATATAAGTGTAAAACTACATGAAATGACGATAAATACTATATTATATTACCGTAACTACATGAAATGACGATAAACTATTAGTATGTAAGTGTAAAACTACATGATATGACGATAAATACAATAGTATATAAGCATAAGTACAAGAAATGACGATAAACTATTAATATATAAGTGTAAAGCTACATGAAATGACGATAAATACTATATTATATTAGCGTAACTACATGAAATGACGATACATTTTTAGTATATACGCGTATAACTACATGAAATGACGATAAATACTATATTATATTAACGTAACTACATGAAATGACGATAAACTATTGTATTTTTGTATAAGTTTCCTCATACTTTTAATATATCTCTAAGTATAAGATATAAACTTTTGTAAACAATCTATATTTACCATAACTATTTAAAACTAAATAATCATAATTTTGACAAAATAACTATTTAATTTTGACAAAATAAAACTTTATCTTATTAGTTCGGATCAAAAATATTATATCCGAATTGTTTTAATAAAAACTCCTAAAAAAAAAATGGGTATTTTTGTATAAGTTTCCTCATACTTTTAATATATCTTTAAGTATAAGATACAAATACAAATATACAATATATTTGTGAATAATTCATATTTACCAAAATTATTTAAAGATAAATAATAATTATATCATTTTTTATTTCTTTATATTTATTTATAGAAACTTTATCTGAGTATTTGAATTTTTACCATAAGTATTTAAAACTATTTTAGTTTTGACAATATAAAACTTTATCTTATGATTCCAGATTAAAAATAATGAATCCAAATTTTCGAAATAATATTATTTGTGAATTAATAACTAATTCCATATATATTGGTATTTTTGTATAACTTTCCTCATACTTTTAATATATAAAAACTTTAGCCATAACTAGCTCATCATATTCTATGGTTGAGATATATCTTATGTACAATATGTACTAAGAATATAATGGTCTAATTTCATTATATATCTATCTCTTTTTAAAAAGGTAAACTTTTAAATTATCTGTTCATTTTGTTATTAATTTAAAACAAATCATAATTTATGTGCTTTAAATTAAATAGATTGTTTGTGATATATTAATTCCCCATAATATCAAATTTAAATAGTATCTAATATAATTTTGTAGGTTAATATCCAAATTTTACAACTTCAAAACATGTATTTTATCTTAATATTCATTATCTTAGCCGTAATTAATGTATCAAATTCTATGATTGAGATATTTTCAATATACAATATCTATGTAAGAATTATACTTATAATTGATAAATATTAACCTTGAATGGTTCAAACTTTACAAAAAGTTTGATCTGTATACGTACGTGCTTAAGGCTTTTGCATATATGTCATGACTACGTTCAATTCACCTATGTGTCGGCCTCTGAGCTATGTCACCTCATCCACCATCTCATCAATCCCAACAAAAAGCCTATTATAATAATAGATCATTAATTATTATATATTAAATAAGAAGATAATATGTAATAATAATAATTTTGATAGTATTATCCATCTCTAATAATAATAATAATTATATATTAATTAAGAAGATAATATCTAATAATAAATATTAATCAAGTGCTAAACCCAAAAATTCCTTCTTAAAATCCAATCCTTGTATTCCGCAGAACCCCCGCTCAAAACCAAATTCAAAATCAAAACTAAATAAAACCTGTCTAATTTGCACAGTGGGTCTGCCCACTCAAGAAATAACATGCATGCAGCCCATTAGAAGTCAACAGTCATCCTCCCTTCAAAAGAAGTAGCGGATTACTCTTTCTCGGTTCACGGACGAACGAGCCCATACAAGCAATAACATGGGCTAATAACATGGGCCATCGATTTTGCTTCTTATTTATATGCCATTAACATCCTTTGTAGTTGGTGTCCTCAACAATAGTCTTGTATCGCCTCCATAAATTACACCTAAAATACATGAAATATATAAAAGCACGAGTGTAGACTCCAAATATAAAATAATACGAAATTAATTAATAAAAATATAAAATATGCATGAAAATGATCTAATCTAATATGCAACTACACTCTTAAAATATGTATAAACGAACTTCCTACGTATCCACCTATATAATGGAATCAAGTCATCGTAGTTCGAAATGAACAATTTAAAATTGATATGGTTTGATTTGAAAATGAACTATTAAAATTGATTAGCACTTGAGTGTTAAGGAAATAACTTTCCAAGAAACCCACCTTGTCATTTATGCTAATTAATGGATCACTCTATGAGCTTTGTCTTGTTTTGCATACAAAACCTTACGTATTCTTGGTTAAAAACAGAAATCTAAATTAAATATTAAATAGTGCTGCTAGTTAAATATAATATTACAAAATAGTTAAATAATAATTATGGTGGGAGAGAGATTACATGATATATATAATATGTTGTTGATTTAGTATTGTCAAACTATATCATAAGAAGAAATATATATATACATTAAAGAAGAGGCCTAAATCATACGTATTAATTTAAAAAATTCATTATCCAACCTTAATCTGCCACATCATTCATACTATTAAAAATAGTTATAATAGTGGGTTTAGTGTAATTATATATAAAACTTATTTAATTTAAAAAATTCATTCAAAATTTCAACCATCAATAATAATACCTATTTATATAAATAATACCTATATAAAGTCAAAAATTTTGAAAATTTCATTCAAAATAAATAAAAAAAATCGAAATTTTGAAAATTCAAAATATGAATTTTTTTGAAAATTGTTCAAAAATGTTCAGAACTTTTCGAAAATTTTGAAATTTTCGAAAATCTGAAATTTTCGAAATTTCAGATTTTGAGATTTTGAAATTTTCGAAAATCTGAAATTTTGAAATTTTCGAAAATCTGAAATTTTGAAATCTGAAATTTCGATTTTCGAAATTTTCGAATTTTAAGATTTTCGAAATTTTGAAAAATCTGAAAATTTTCGAAATTTTCGAAAATTTTGAAAATCTAAAATTTTTGAAAATTTCGAAATTTATGAAAATCAGAAAATTTAGAAATGTAGAAAATTTTCAAAAAATTCAAAATTTTCAGAAAATTGTTTCAAAAAATTCAGAAAATTTCAAAACTTTCGAAAATTTATCAAAATTTTCAAAAATTAAAAAATTTCCAACATTTTCGAAAAATTCATTCAAAATTAAAAAAAAATCAAAATTTTGGAAAAAATGTGATTTTATATAAATAATACCTATATCAAATTTCAACCATCAAAGATCATCTCTATATTTATTTTTATTTTTTGAGGTGAGTTAAGTTGAATAATGTTTTTCCTATATAAACACTAATAGAAAATTCTTATCAAAAGGCATATGGATATAATGAAATCTAACAAACAAAATTGAACTAATCTAATCCGTGGCATATACAAATAAATTTAACATATCCATTATCATATTATTAAAATTTCAAAAAGATATTGTAAAAAGTTTCAAAAGTATATCATAAAAATTATTTCAAAAAGATACTATGAAGAATAACGATTGATAAGCACTACTTTGTAAGGCTTAACTAAGAGTCATTAGAAGATTTATTGGTGCTATTTGGGTAGATTTAGACACATTCATGTACATGGCGTGTGGGGGCGAAGAAGAGCCTAATTAATTAACAGGCCACGTGAAGCTGGAATTAAAAGAATGATGGGCCAAGTTGATGAAAGGCCCAAACAAATGAAGGAAGACCCAAATGGAGCTGGAGAATTGGTTGAGGAAGCGGCCCACGTGAAGAAAGGCCCATGGGGCCCGCGTGAATTGCCGAGCGGGAGAACGAATTTGGGGAAAGTGAAATGGGGGATGATGTCGGCGTGACATCAGCGAAGGCAAATTGTGGAGTTGGGCCGCCGCGCGAACTGTTGCTGGTTGTTGGGCCGTGCTTGCTCGGATTGGGCCGAGTTTGCTGCTGGAAAGGTGGGCCGCGAGAACGTGCTGCTGCCGAGCTGCTTGCGAGAGAAGACGGGCCGAGATGTGCTGGATGGAGAAGCCGAAAATTGCACGCGTGATTTCGGGATTATTTCCCCAAATTCGTTTGATTATTTTTGGGATTATGTTTTACAAATAAGACAGATTAAATTGTATAAATTTAATCGGGGTTGTATGTTGAATAAAATGGGTTAATACAATAAAAAAAATCAATAATTAATTATATTATTATATGTTTGTTAGAGGTTGTTAAGATAATTATATAATTAATTAATAATTATATCCTACGTGTCATTTTCTCATTTTTATTTTTTTGTAACTCACAAATCTTATGTGTCGTTATCCTACGTGTCATTTTTTTGTAAAATGGGTTAATACAATAAAAAAAATGCATAAATCCTACGTGTCGTTATCACGTTTAATTCACCTAAATGTCATTAATTACTCATTATCCACCCAATCTCAATCCTCCATATCATCCATCCTTTTAGAAAAAATTATAATTATAAGTCCAACTTAGATATATATAAAACTTATTTAATCAAATAAATCAATTCAAAAAATTCAGCCAACATATGTTATGAAAATCAATTTTTTAATAGATTTATTAGTTAAAAATATTAGTTGGTGATATTATTTAATCTATATATATGAATTGAGAGATCTAAATCATATGTGTCGTCACCATGTTCAATTCGCATATGTGTTATTACTTATTACTATCAAACCATCATTCATCACATCATCCAACCTATTTTTAAAAATAATAATGTATTCGATTTAAATATATATTAATGTTTATTTAATTTAAAATACAAGCATATTATAAATATTGGATAAATAAATTGTGAGTCCCACAGGCTACCAATTTGTTTAATTACTTTAGCAATACATTAGAAAAATAGTAAATAGAGAATATTGTAGTAGTTATCAAATTACGACAGTTGCAATGTACAACATGTGTTATAATCAATGGCTGGAATTATAGAAGCATAAAAGATTTTAAAAAAATATATATATTCAGATATATGGTTAAATTTTGTTTTTGATAAAAGATTTTGCAGCTTTAATATATAGTAATAGATTCTCGTATGTAGTTTTCTTGTATTTCCGGATAATTCATACATTTCTCTACATTAGTACTTGAACAAATTGGGCGAAGTTGTAATTATGTGAGCCGACCACTTGATGAAATTTTGGGTTCATTTCTCTTGTTATGGCCCAATTACATATTCGGCCCAAATTTCTAATTAAGCCTAATTATTATAAATCTTTACAAAATTCATCACCTTTCTAATCTATCATTGCCGACCATTTTATTGATTTTTGGGCCATAGGTGTTGATTTGGGCTTAGGCTTGATTTTTACCCATTTTGAAAATAAGCCCAAATTACATAATTTTATAATTTTCTGTAAAATTCTTTTTCTTGTCCAAACTGGCCCACCTTAACAACAATTCCACCACAAAGGAAGGGTTGAATCAATTGATTGCTTAACAAATGAGTTGAATCAATGAAGAAGACCAAAGCCCACATATTAAATATTAAATGAAGAAGCCCAAATGAGCTAGGCCCGCGTGAATAGAAGAAGAAGCCCAAAGGATGCTCGGCCCACGCGTGAAGTAAAGCCCCCGTGAATTGAAGCTGGAATGATGGAGTTGATGATGTCACGATGACGTCGCCATGACATCAGCGGGAATGTGCTGCCTTGGAGAGTGGGCCGAGAAGAAGCATGCTGGAGTGGGCCGCAGCTGCTTGAAGATGGGCCGAGCGAGAGAGCTGCCTTGGGAGTGGCCCGCTGATGCTGGTTCGCTGGAATATGATGCTGGTTTGTTTAAGTAAGCTGGAATATGGTGGAAGCTTGGGAGTGGGCCGTTGAAGAAGAGCCTCATTTGGGATTCTATGTGAGCTTTGGCCTCCCATCTCTTCTTTACGGGCTGATTCGTTTAATTAAATTAGTGGCTCGCTTATCAGCTCACGCAATAAGCCATTTAAATCTCGTGAGTAAGTCCATAAATCCGCCGAACTCGGTAAAATACCTGAAATGCCATAAAAACTTGTATAGACATCGAAATCCAATAAAATTACAAAACAAACTAAATACGAGAAATATGCATATGCAAACTACCTAATTTATGCCTAAATGCATGCCCTAAACATGTATGAAATGGATGCTATCATTTATTGTATAGAGAATTAATTGCATGCAATTGTATGACAATTTGCTACACTTGCATGTATCTATCTAAATTTCTATGCTCATTGCTGCTGTTGAATTGAATCATGGAGGTTTTTCCTGGTTATTTGATAGTTAGTATTCTCAGGGTCTGTTTGTCCTGTTTATAACTTAAGGAAAGGAGTAGGACCATTAATAGGAAGGAGATCATTCTCTATTACGGAATATTTTTAAAGGATTTTGAAATCAATATTATTTTTATCCACTAGTTTAATCTTTTTAGCCACTAGTTTAAACTTATTTTGTAATGGTTTATCTATTCTCTATTATGGAATATTTTATAAGGTTTAAAATTCAATATTATTTGTATCCACTAGTTTAAACTTTTTAGCCACTACTTTCATTTTTTAGCCACTAGTTTAGTTGCCCTTAGCAATGACCCTTAGTCATTAGCCCTTAGCCCTTAGCACTGACCCTTAGCCTTTAGTCCTTAGCCATTAGCCTTAGCCGTTAGCACTGACCAATAGCCATTAGCCCTTAGCCCTTAGCACTGACCCTTAGCCATTAGCCTTAGCCTTTAGCCTTAGCCCTTAGCACTGACCCTTATCCATTAGCCTTAGCCCTTAGCACTGACCCTTAGCCATGATCCTTAGCCACTAGCCCTTAGCACTGACTCTTAGCCATTAGCCTTAGCCCTTAGCACTGACCCTTAGCCATTAGCCCTTAGCACTGACTCTTAGTCATGAGCCCTTAGCCCTTAGCACTGTTCCTTAGCCTTTAGCCTTTAACCATTAGCTTTAGCCCTTAGCACTGACTCTTAGCCATTAGCCTTAGCCTTTAGCCTTAGCCCTTAGCACTGACCCTTAGCCTTTAGCCTTAGCCCTTAGCACTGACCATTAGCCCTGATCCTTAGCCACTAGCCATTAGCCTTAGCCACTAGCCCTTAGCCCTTAGCCATTAGCCCTTAGCACTGACTCTTAGTCATTAGCCTTAACCCTTAGCACTGACCCTTAGTCATTAGCCCTTAGCACTGTCCCTTAGCCTTTAGCCCTTAGCCATTAGCCCTTAGCCCTTAGCACTGTTCCTTACCCTTTAGCCTTTAGCTATTAGCCTTAGCCCTTAGCACTGACTCTTAGCCCTTAGCACTGACTCTTAGCCATTAGCCTTAGCTTTTAGCCTTAGCCCTTAGCACTGACCCTTAGCCTTAGCACTGAACATTAGCCCTGATCCTTAGCCACTAGCTATTAGCCTTAGCCACTAGCCCTTAGCCCTTAGCACTGACTCTTAGTCATTAGCCTTAGCTCTTAGCACTGACCCTTAGTCATTAGCCCTTAGCACTGTCCCTTAGCCTTTAGTCCTTAGCCATTAGCCTTAGCCCTTAGCATTGACCCTTAGCCATTAGCCCTTAGCACTGACAATTAGCCATTAGCCTTAGCCTTTAGCCTTAGCCTTTAGCACTGACCCTTAGCCATTAGCCTTAGCCCTTAGCACTGACCATTAGCCCTGATCCTTAGCCACTAGCCATTAGCCTTAGCCATTAGCCTTATCCCTTAGTTTTAGCGTTTAGCACTGACCCTCAGCCATTAGCCCTTAGTTCTGAGCACTGACCCTTAGCCATTAGCCATTAGCCCATAGTCCTGACCCTTAGCCCTTAGCCTTAGCCATTAGTCTTAGCCCTGACCATTAGCCCTTAGCCTTACCACTTAGCCATTAGCCCTTAGCCTTATCACGTAGCCATTAGCCCTTATCCATGACCCCTTAGCCATGACCCATTAGCCTTAGCTCTTAGCACTGACCCTTAGTCATTAGTCATTAGGATTTAACCCTTAGCCCTGACCCTTAGCCATTAGCCCTTAGCCATTAGCCCTTAGCCTTATCACGTAGTCATTAGCCTTTAGCACTTAGCCATGATCCCTTAGCCATGACCCATTAGCCTTAGCTCTTAGCACCGACCCTTAGCCCTTAGCACTGACCCTTAGTCATTAGTCATTAGTCCTTAGCCTTATCACTTAGCCATTAGCCCTAATCACTTAGCCATGACCCCTTAGCCCATTAACCATTAGCCCTTAGCCTTGACCCTTAGCCATTAGCCCTTAGCCCTGACCCTTAGCCATTAGCCCTTAGCCTTACCACTTAGCCATTAGCCCTTAGCCTTATCACGTAGCCATTAGCACTTAGCCATGATCCCTTAGCCATGACCCATTAGCCTTAGCTCTTAGCACCGACCCTTAGCCCTTAGCACTGACCCTTAGTCATTAGTCATTAGCCCTTAGCCTTATCACTTAGCCATTAGCCCTAATCACTTAGCCATGACCCCTTAGCCCATTAACCATTAGCCCTTAGCCTTGACCCTTAGCCATTAGCCCTTAGCCCTGACCCTTAGCCATTAGCCCTTAGCCTTACCACTTTCCTTAGCACTTAGCCATGACCCATTACCCTTCGCCTTAGCCCTGACCTTTACCCTTCGCCTTAGCCCTGACCTTTAGCTCTGACCCTTACCCCCAGACCAGACCACACCACACAAAACCCTAAACCCTAAACCCTAAACCCTAAACCCTAAACCCTAAACCCTAAACCCTAAACCCTAAACCCTAAACCCTATACCCTATACCCTATACCCTATACGCTATACCCTATACCCTATACCCTATACCCTATACCCTATACCCTATACCCTATACCCTATACCCTAAACCCTATACCCTATACCCTAAACCCTATACCCTATACCCTATACCCTATACCCTATACCCTATACCCTATACCCTAGGTCCCATATTCCAAACCCTAGACCTAAGATTACAAACCCCTAACCCCAATATCCTAAAACCTAAGTTCATTTACATGGACATATTGTGTAAATATGGTGATTGGTGAAACATATTACTTTTAAATGTCTTAAGTTCATTCACATGAACATAAGCTTTCAACTTGTGAAGCCTTACTCTATAAAGAGAAATACTATAGCATATAAGTGTAACTACATGAAATGATGAGAAATACTATAGTATATAAGTGTAACTACATGAAATGATGAGAAATACTATAGTATATAAGTGTAAGTACATGAAATGATGAGAAATACTATAGTATATAACTGTAACTACATGAAATGATGACAAATACTATAGCACATACGTGTAACTATAGGAGGAAGATTATGTGGAAGCCACTTAAGGAGATTGCTGGATTAGCTGCCCAAGATAGAAGCATACCAAACCTAAAACACTTGTTGAAGTCACACCCCCCTTCCATAGTCGGACATCCCCAATACCTCCTTGTATAGGATATTAGGGTTAGGAGTTTAGGGTTAGGGATTTGGGATTTGGGATCATAGGTCTAGGGTTTGGAATATGGGACCTAGGGTATAGGGTTGGGTGTGGAAGGGGATAGGCTACATCGCCTATCCTTGTGCATCCGATGAACAAATCACAAAGGCAAAAGCTTTACTAAAACGTATTGACTTGAAGGATTTTTCAGTATGTCAATTTTCAAATCCTGGTAAATCACTCTATCCTGAATTACAGATACCGATCATAACTTGAATTACCTTAGCTTGAAGTTTCATGTGAATGATATTACACATTCTTAGGGTTAGGATTTAGGATATTAGGGTTAGGGGTTTAGGGTATTAGGGTTAGGGGTTTAGGATCATAGGTCTAGGGTTTAGGGTATGGGACCTAGGGTTTAGGGTTTAGGATATTAGGGTTATGGGTTTATGGTTTAGGATATTAGGGGTAGGGGTTTGGGATCATAGGTCCAGGGTATACACATGGGACCTAGGGTCTAGGGTTGGGTATGGGAAGGTTTAGGGTTTAGGGGATTAGGGTAATGTGACAGTAAGCAGCAACCCAAATGGAAGCCAAGGGACCCTTCTTCGACAGAAAATACTGGGACTGGAACATTAGGGACAATGTACAAAGCAGAAACCAGATCTAAAGCACACCACAATCCACTATTGGTTGAACAACAAGTGACTTTAGCTACATAGGAGAACTACATGATTCTCATTGGGTCGAAATAGGCCAATGGAAATGATTGTATAAGAAACGGAGGAGAAGTGGAATCTTTGTGAGTCAAAGGAAGTATGCTCAGGATCTATTGAACAAGTTTAAGATGGAGAACTGTGATGTTGCTCCTACACCTATGAACAGCAGTGAGAAGCTGCAAAGAAATGATGGCACAGAAAAGGCAGATGAGGAGATGTTCAGAAGCATAGTTGGAGGGTTGAACTACCTCACACACACAAGGCCTGACATTGCCTATTGTGTGAGTGTAGTGCCAAGGTATATGCATCAACCAACAAAGCAGCATCTTGGGGCTGCAAAGAGGATATTGAAGTATGTATCAGGAACAACTGAGTATGGAATCTTGTATGAATGTGTGGAGAACTTCAGACTGCTTGGCTACACTGATAGTCATTGGGCAGGAACCCTAGACGACATGAAGAGCACCTCTGGTTCTGTGTTCAGTCTTGGATCAGGAGCCATTACATGGAGCTCAAAGAAACAGGACACAGTGGCCTTATCATCATCTGAAGCAGAGTATGTAGCAGCTGGAAGGCAAGCAGTTTGGCTCAGGAAGCTGCTCAAGGACTTGTGCTGTGAGCAAGGAGATGCTACTGAGGTTTGGTGTGACAACCAGTCTTCAATTGCCATGACAAAGAATTCAGCTTTTCATGCCAGGACAAAGCACATAGACATTCAGCATCTTCGAGTATTTGGTTGTATAGCTCGGTTGTAACTCCACACATTCCAAAGCTAGCATATAGGAGTGTGCAAGCAGTGCTGTTGGGGTATGAGGAAGGCTCTAAGCCATATAGGCTGCTTGATCCAAGGAGAAACAAGGTAATGGTGAGCAGGGATGTGATCTTTGAAGAGGAGAAGAGCTGGTGCTGGAGCAAATTAAGATGGTGAGAAAGAAAATGTGTTCACATTAGACTATGAGGAGAGCTTGCAGTCTAGTGGTGATCAGGGAGGAAGTGAGTCTGTTGGTCATGACTTTGGAGGATCCACACCCTCATCCTCACCACCATCAACACCATACAGCTCTGGAAGCTCTAGTCCTAGCTCAAGCAGCAATCAGAATTATAGATCATTGCAAGAGATTTATGATTCCACTCGAGAGATAGAGGAAGAAGCAGGGCTCTGTCTTCACATGGATGTGAAGACAGCTTTCTTGAATGGAGAGCTGGAAGAGGAGGTCTATGTAGCTCAACCTAAAGGCTTCATCAACAAGAAATATCCATACAATGTCTTGAAGCTTCATAAAGCTTTGTATGGGTTGAAACAAGCTCCTAGAGCTTGGAACTTCAAGCTAGATATGTGTCTGCAGTCCCTTGGTTTCAAGAGATGTCCACACGAGCATGCTTTGTACAAAGAGAGCAAGGAGGCAATGTCATGATCGTGGGAGTGTATGTGGATGATATAGTATTGACTGGAGCAAACAGAGAGATCATTCAGAATTTCAAGCTGGAAATGAAAAAGCAGTTTGAGATGAGTGATCTTGGCCTGCTTCAAGTGAAGCAAGAATCAGATTCAATCTCATTATGCCAGTCTGGATATGCTAAGAAAATCTTGGAGAAGATGGGAATGGAAGACTGCAACCCTTGCCAAGTTCCTATGGAGCCGAGAACCAAGATGAGCAAATATGGAAGTGGAGAACCACCAATGGATGAGACACTATAGGGTAGTGTGATAGGAAGCTTGAGGTACTTGGTGCACACAAGGCCAGATATCGCCTATTCAGTGGGATCTTGAGAATCAATATCAAAATGTGAATGACAGGTCAAGTGGAGGGCATTATAAGTGCTTCAGACAGGAAATTGATATCACTTTAAAGTTTGTTTCTAAATTGGCAAGGAAGAAAAACAGACACAAATTGAGATCTATAATGAAGCTCAATAACCTATTCTCCATACTTGCTTATTATAAAACTGGTGAGGATATATAGTAAAATAGATTGAAGGCCTCATATGCTTTAAAGTGATAACACTACACCCAAATTCCTAGAGTTTTTTCAAGAAAAGAAGGATTCAATTAATGACGAATAATATCATAAAGTACCAATAAATACAATGTTTTACAAATAATGGCTTTGATTAGTGTAGAAATCTAGCAACATACTTAATTGAATTTGTTCATTTTGTAATAGCCATATACTAAACCAAGTCACTCAACATACTACATAAAATCAATTCCAGATTATAGGTTGAAGCCTTGAAGAATCAAACAATTAAGAAAAACATGTCAAGGCTCTTACTTGAATTGGTTTTCATCACACATTTTGCAAAGACTAATCAAGCAAAAGAAGAGTTACTCTTGAAGATTCTGCTAGATCTGAAAGTTTCAGTCTCTCATTTCCTTCCTCCAGCAATATAGATAACATTTCACCCTTAAGTGTACCTGTACATAGCTGCGGCATAATATCCATTATAAAGAGGATCAAAACAATCCAGTACTATTCACTTAATGTTGTCAAAACTATGCATGATCTAAGACAATGTTATACAAATGATTACTTGATTATAAGCTGATGGTTGAATACTTGTCAAAGGAATCCAATACTTAATTTCTTGTAGGATGCTCTATAAACAAGTTCAATGAATCAGACTTTAGCCATTCACTCTTTGAATCATCCCAAAACCCTAAACAACTCAATCAAGCTTTATTTCTTGTAGGATGCTCTATAAACAAGTTCAATGAATCAGAAGCTTAATTAACTATCTAAATATTCTACATTTAAAGTAGGAGTTGAACTTACAAAGTATTGAAAGCATGTTTAGGGTTTTGAATGCAAGGTAATTCTTCTTCATTACTCATGGTAAGATAAACTTACAAAAACCTAGAAAGAACACAGTTTCTAACATGAGTAATGATCATCTGTGAACATTCAATATTACTAGAGTGCCTTGATTGAAATACTTTAGCATTCCTGCATCTCCAAATATAGTAGATAGTGACAGTGATGCAGCATAACTACATGAAATGAGAACTTAGAGCATGATTTCACCTTAATTCTTTGGATACTCTCAATCCATTCTTGGATGTTGTACTGTCTTCTTCCAATCTTTGCCCAAGTCAGAACTATAAAGCATGCTAGTTATTGAGGCGATCTTCAATAACTACATGACATATCAGTGGATATAATGGTTTCCAAACATCTAGTGCAGCTAGAAGCACATTCCAATATGATTGGTTTATTGAAACACTCAATTTTGTAAGCATAGTATAAAGATATAGAAAAAGGGGGAGCAAGTAGCAACAAACCATCTTCTAAAATATGAAGTCTATGAAATGATACATGAATTGATGAGGCAACGTATATCCATATCCCACAACAGTTTCAAGGTGAATATATAACACTTAATTTAGTATGAACATAAGTGTTGTATAAATTTGACAAGTTAAGTAGATTATTAAAGGTAATTAATAATGGTGAATTATTCATTTCTTTACCTTGATATTTGGAAAGAGTTGTATGGTACCATTGGCCTATAAATAGAGACTTTAGTTGTTTTAAGTGTTTCTTTATTAAGATTTCAGTAATCTTACCTTAATCACTTCATAACACCAATAAAATACCTCATTTCACCTCAAGTCTTATAACAATTAAATCCTCCAAAACTCACTTAATAAGTCACTATTATCCACGTTTTAAGCACAGCTAGCAATCTCCTACATATGAAATGCAAATTCTTAATACAGATGAAATGCAAATATACTTGTTAGGATCTATACATCATGCAACCATTCATATCATAGGCTTGAGAATTGAGATGACGGGCAATTTACCACAACCAGTATCCACAAGACAACAATAAAGCATCCAGCAACAAAAGAAGCAAAAAGCACAAGCTCTCCACATCAATTTACCTATGAGTTGATGACATTTAGCATCTAAAGAAGCAAAAAGCACAGGCTCTCCACATCAATTTACCTTGCAAAAATGCACGCTAGACCCCTACAAAACCACAACCTATATGTTCTATATGTAAATGAGAAACTAGAATGTATACACACCATGAAATGATGGGGCAGAAGATGTTGCTTACCCACCTCAAAATGCAATGTAATGTATACACACCATGAAATGATGAGGCCCTAAAATCAAGAGTCGGAGGTCGGAATGTATTTATCCAGGTACACAACTAGACGTATAACGTAGAAAGGAAGGAAAATAAAATAGTCCGAAAAAAATCCCTGAAATTTTTTATAGCTCCATTAGGTTATACAGGTCAGCAGGAGCAAAAAAAGAGGTGGCTAAAAGATCAAACGGATATCCTATCGACGTATCACGTAAAAACGATGAAAACAAAAATATTCCGAAAAAAATAAATAAAAATATTTTTTAGGTCCATTAGGTTATACACGTCACGCATATCAAAAAATCAGGTCGCGAAAAGATCAAACGGATTTTCTATGGACAAGAAATAGGTTAAAAAATAATCCCGAAAAGTGGTAAAACGCGTTTTTGAGGGCCTAGATGGTCGAATTCGGCTATAATCACAAGACTTCACGGCCAAAGGCGGTGAATCTTGAAGATCTGGACGTTTCCAGTGCCCCCACCAAATTTCGTCGCATTCCGACACCGGACGTCCCGGTTTCCATAAGGATTTTCATTCCGATTTCAATACGTATTTCCGTCGATTTCGCCGATTTTTCTGCGTCTACTATCCCCCCCTTTCTGAAATTTTTGTCTCGGAATTGCACGAAAGTTTCACAGCTGCTAGGACTCGCCAAAATAGGCATTTTCCTAATAGAATTTGGCCCGATTTTGCCTAATTCGATCGTTTCGGGCCTCAAAACGCCGATTTTTCCGTTTTTTTCAAAGTTTTTGGCCCTTGTCTACTTCTGTTTTGTGTCGGCATGGGACGAAATATTCACAGCTGCTAGAAATCGACGAAATATTGATTTCCCTAATAGAATTAGGGCCAATTTAGCCTAATTCGATCGTTTCGGGCCTCAAAACCCCGTTTTATCCCTTTTTTCAAACGTTTCTGCGCTTTTCTACTTCCGTTTTGTGTCGGAATGATACGACATCTTCACAGTTGCCCTACTGGAATTAGGGCCTGCCAGATTTTAGCCTAATTCGATCGTTTAGGGCCTCACAACCCCATTTTGCCACTTTCCGGCATTTTCGACATGCTATTTCATGTCCATAGAAAATCCGTTTCATTTCTTCGCCAATTGATTTTTCTTCCTGGTGACGTGTATACCCTAATGGAATTAAAAAAACTTTTGTTTTCTTTTTTCCTCGGATTATTGCTTCTTTCATCGTGTTTTCCTTCCTATTTCATGTTGCATGCATGCATATAAGCTTATATATATCATCTACTTTTCCTTCCTATTTCATGTCATATATACTCCTTCTATTTCATGTGATATACAGTGGTTTTATACTATAGTTATTATACTTTAGTATATTTCATGTCATATATAGGCTTATATCCTTTACTTTTCCTTCATATATACACAACATGTGCTATGCATCGGTTTTATATCCTTTAGTTTCCTTTATATTTCATCGGTTTAGGGTTAGTGGTTTACGTTAGTGGTTTAGGGTTTAGGGTTTACGATTTAGGATTAGTGGTTAGTGGTTTCAGCTTAGTGGTTTAGGGCTTAGGGTTTACTGTTACTGGCTTCGGGTTAGTGGTTTAGGGTTTCGGGTTAGTGGTTTAGGGTTTACTATTAGTGGTTTAGGGTTTAGGGTTAGTGGTTAGGGTTTACAGTTAGTGGTTTAGGGTTTACAGTTAGTGGTTTACGGTTTAGGGTTAGTGGTTAGGGGTTTCGGGTTAGTGGTTTAGGGTTTAGTGGTTTAGGGTTCGGGTTAGCGGTTTAGGGCTTAGGATTTTAGGGTTACACATTTAGGGTTAGGAATTTCGGATCATAGGTCTAGGATAACTACATGAAATGATGATAAATTTATACTACATAAGCGTAAAATTACATGAAATGACGATAAATACTCTATATCTATATTAGCATAACTACATGAAATGACGGTAAATTTTTGGTATATAAGCCTATAACTACATGAAATGATGATAAATTTGTAGTATACAATCGTAAAACTACATGAAATGACGGTAAGTTTTTATTATATAAACGTACAAGTACATGAAATGACGATAAATACTCTATTACATTAGCCTAACTACATGAAATGACGATAATTACTCTAATATATTAGCGTAACTACATGAAATGACGATACATTTTTAGTATATACGCGTATAACTACATGAAATGACGATAAATACTCTATTATATTAGCGTAACTACATGAAATGACGGTAAGTTTTACTTATATACGTGTATAACTACATGAAATATTGCTTATATATATCCTCCAGTTTTCCTTCTTATTTCATGTTGCATATAAGCTTATTTCCTCTAGTTTTCCTTCATATTTCATTTGAATATACTTATATATACTCTAGTTTTCCTTCATATTTCATGTAATATAAGCTTATATACTCTAGTTTTCCTTTATATTTCAGATTAATATATGTTACAAGTGTAGTTTTACTGTGGACATGAGCTATCTGGTGGTTTAGGGTTAGTGGTTTAGGGTTTAGGGTTAGTGGTTAGTTGTTTCGGTTTAGTGGTTTAGGGTTTAAGGTTAGTGGTTTACGGTTTAAGGTTACTGGTTTAGGGTTATGGGTTTAGGGTTAGTGGTTTACGTTAGTGGTTTAGGGTTTTGGATTTGTGGTTTAGGTTTAGGGTTAGTGGTTAGTGGTTTCAGTTTAGTGGTTTAGGGTTTACTCTTAGTGGCTTCGGGTTAGTGGTTTAGGGTTTAGGGTTAGTGGTTTAGGTTTTAAGGTTAGTGGTTTAGGGTTTAGGGTTACTGGCATGGTTTACGGTTTAGGGTTAGTGGTTAGGCATTTCGGATTAGTGGTTTAGGGTTTAGTGGTTTAGGGTTCAGGTTAGCGGTCTAGGGCTTATGATTTTATGGTTACGCGTTTAGGGTTAGGCTTTTGGGATCATAGGTCTAGGGTAACTACATGAAATGATGATAAATTTTAGTACATAAGCGTAAAACTACATAAAATGACGATAAGCGTAAAACTACATAAAATGACGATAAGCGTAAAACTACATGCATTGCTGCCTTTGGGTTGAACCTTTAGTTGTACTATGGTTATTCATTGGTAAGGGTTCTTAGTGGAAGGTTTCCCTCTGAATCTACATAAGATCGGGACAGGATTAACCGAATAGGAAGATAGGACTTCATTGATGAACAACCTTTGAATGACTTATGTGGATATTACTTGGCTAAGTGTTTTTCTCTCTTGCTAATCCATCCCTTTTACTTTGTTTTAGTTGTTTTGTTTGTGACCAACCAACCATAAAACAACTCTTTGTGACATTGCATGCTACCACCATTGGTTCCTTCCTTCACTGTGGGATCGACCCTAACTTACTTACTATACTTTGTTTAGTGAGGATTTTAGGATTTACTTTGATTGGGGATACGACGACTACATCTAATGTGTACGAGCCTACACATCAAGGCGATCAAGCTCAAGATGCTGGACAAGAAGGTGAATCAAGTGATGAAGAGCAGTTGAAGGAAGAAGAAGACCCGGCCAACCCTAAGGAGGATCCACCACCCGGTCAAGGCTATTTTTAGCATTTCTTTCTTGCTTTTTCTTTCTGATTTCGGTAGGGCTATCTAAGGCAAGAACACAACAGATTGTACTCAGTTTTTGGCAAATGAAAATCAGCATTACGTGCTACCAAAAGCTCCCTATCTATCCCTATCCCCATTGACGGTTGTGAGTAATATCAACCCTTTCCTCCATTGATTTCGAGTGGTTCCTATCTCGAAATTCCTTCCCTTGATCCCCTAGCCGAGTGAGTCATATGTTGGTTGGAAGATCATCCTCATTCCCTCCCTAATCCATCGTCCATCACCAAGAACCCTAAAAACTGCCCAAGTTTGCTGAACTTCCTCCCCGGAACTACCAGCGACCCTCCGGTAGAAAACTCATATCTTTTGATCCACCGCCCAGAAAATTCTGAAAATTTGAGGACAGAAACTACACTTCCATATCTGTCTACTGTCGCCGGAATCAACCAATTCGGAGTTCGGAGGAAGGAGAACGACCCCACTGAAGTCAGGGCAAATTCTGGGATTTTGCTGGAGTTGCTGTCCTTGTGCTCTTGAGTTCCGAGGGGCCTTGTTGAGCAAGATCTTGCACTGTTTGGCCCTCGATCCTTGCACACAACAACATCCGTGATCAATAATCGTAAAACTACATGAAATTACGATAAGTTTTAATTATATACGCGTATAAGTACATGAAGTGACGATAAATACTCTATTATATTAGCGTAACTACATGAAATGAAGATAGATTTTTACTATATAAACGTAAAACTACATGAAATTACGGTAAATTTCTATTATATAACCGTAAAACTACATGAAATGACGCTAAATAGTGTATTACATTAGCCTAACTACATGAACTGACGATAATTACTCTATTCTATTAGCGTAACTACATGAAATGACGATACATTTTTAGTATATACGCGTATAACTACATGAAATGACGATAAATACTCTCTTGTATTAGCGTAACTACATGAAATGACTTTTAGTATATATATAAGTGTCCAACCCTAAACCACTTCAGTAAACACTAAACACCTACAGTCAACCCTAAACCGCTACAGTATGTACGCTTATCGCTATTTCATGTAGTTACACTTAAACCCTAAATCGCTATAGCAGTTACACTTAAACCGTAAACCCCTACAGTAAACCCTAAACCGGTACAGTAAACCCTAAACCGCTACAGTACTTATGCTTATCGTCATTTCATGTGGTTATGCTATAACCCTAAACCGCTACGGCTACAGTAAACCCTACACAGCTACAGTAATCCCTAACCGCTACATTATACCCTAAACTGCTACAGTATATACGCTTATCGTCATTACATGTAGTTACGTCATTACCCTAAACCGCTACCGCTACAGTAAACCCTTAACCTCTACAGTAATCCCTAAACCGCTACAGTAAAACCTAAACCGCTACAGTACTTACGCTTATCGTCATTTCATGTAGTTACGCTTATCGTCGTTTCATGTAGTTGCACTTAAATCCTAAACCGCTACAGTAAACCCTCATCCCCTATAGTAAACCCTAAACCGCTACAGTAGTTACGCTTATCGCCGTATCATGTAGTTGCACATAAACCCTAAACCGCTACAGTATACCGTAATCCGCTACAGTAAACCCTAATTACGTGTAACTTACTACTAGTATCACCTACACAAATGCAACTATTCTTAGCTACAGAATACTTGGCATAAATTCTTTTTATCTGAAACTTACTAATGATATTTGTTTAATCAAGCCTATATATATATATATAGTAAGAAGAAAAAGAAACCCTGAAACATAGATAGATGCTTGAAAGATGTAATTATATATGTAGTCGATACAATGTAGATATTTCTAATTACGGTACAAAACCATAAACAAGCAAAGAAGTTGATGATACTGTAAACCTTTTGTTATGATCAAGGATTGGGATGGCCACAGTGCAAGAATTGCTCGACAAGGCGCCTCGGAACTCAATAACGCAGGACAGCAACCCCCAGCATAATTCCAGAATTTGATCTAATTTCAGTGGGGTCGTTCTCCTTGCTCCGAACTCCGAATTGGGGCGATTCCGGCGACAGTAGATAGATATGTAAGTCTAGTTTATGTCCTCCAATTTTCAGAATTTTCTGGGCGGTGGATCAAAACATATGATTTTGCTACCAAAGGGTCGCTGGTAGGTCCGGGGAGGAAGTTCGGCAAACTTACGGTTGATGATGGATGGAATCGATTGTGATGGGTGATGGAAGCGAGGGATAAGCAATCTCCTTATGGCTAGGCTACATTTGACACACTAGTCACAAGAGAAAGACCTAGGGAGATTCGAGATACAACACACTCAAATCTCTCAAGGGAAGAACTTGATATCACACACAAGGTTTGATGAACAAGAAGAAAACTCTAAAACTGAAATATTCTGATTCTGATTCAATTCAACGTTCTGAACAATGACCCAAAAGTTTTCCTAATAACCTTGCAATACGGTTACTAAAGAGAAATTTAAGAAAATGCTAATAATTATCCCACTAATCCTAAAACGTGCCCACTAATCAAAACACCAATTAATGGACATTTAGGGAATTAAAATATTGTCTAATAATGTTTAAAATACCCAGTATAAATCGGAAATAACTGTAGTATACAAATATTATTCACGTGGGCTTTTAACCCGGATGGAGGGCCTAGCCGGGTTCTCTGGTGATAGCATCGGCTTTATAACCCGGATTTGGGTGGTCTCCGGGTTCTTTAGCTTCTTTACAGCCCGGATCTGAATTGGGCCCGTGTTTCTTCTGCTCCTGTCCGAGGCAATGTCACGGTCTTGGCCTAGCTTCCCGTCTTGGCTTGAATCATCATCTATGTTTGAAGGATCTTCTTGCTTGGCCAAGTCTTGATGGGCCATATTCATATCACCTTTGGTATACGCAAAGGACTTAAGTGTAACTACTATACCGGATTAGGGTTTAAGTGTAACCAATTTGCGGTTTAGGGTTTAGGGTTTAAGTGTAACTATATGAAATAAGCGTAACTACATGAAATGACGATAAATTTTTTACTAAATAAGTGTATAACTACATGAAATGATGATAAATAATATCGTATATAAGCATAACTACATGAAATGACGAGAAATACGATAGTATATACGATAGTATATATGCGTAACTACATGAAATGACGATAAATTTTTATTATATAACTATAAAACTACATGAAAGAACAGTAAATATTATATTATATTAGCGTAACTACATCAAATGACAATAAACTTTTAGTATATAAGTGTAAGACTACATGAAATGACGATAAATACTATCGTATATAAGCATAACTAAATGAAATGACGAGAAATACGATAGTATATAAGCGTAACTACATGAAATGATGACAAATACTATCGTATATAAGCGTACCTACATGAAATGAAGATAAATACGATAGTATATAAGCGTAAATACATGAAATGACGACAAATCCTCTCGTATATAAGCATAACTACATGAAATGACGATAAATTTTTAATATATGAGTGTAAAACTACATGAAATGACGAGAATTATGATAGTATATTAGCGTAACTACATTAAATGACGATAAACTTTAAGTATATAAGTTTAAAACTACATGAAAGAATGATAAATTTTTACTACATGTGTAAAACTACATGAAATGACGATAACTTTTAGTATATAAGTGTAAAACTACATGAAATGACGTTAAACTTTTAGTATATAAGTGTAAAACTACATGAAATGACGATAAATAGTATATTAGCTTAACTACATTAGACAAATACTGTAAATCCTACGCGTAACTACATTAAATAATGACAAATACTGCAAACCCTAAGCGTAACTACATCAAATAACGATAAATACTACAAACCCTAATTGTAACTTTCTATCCAAGTAATCAGAAATACTACAAACCCTACGTGTAACTAAATGAAATGACGACAAATACTACAAACCCTACGTGTAACTACATGAAATGACGACACACACGACAAACCATACGCGTAACTACATGAAATAATGACAAATACTACAAACCCTAATTAGTGTAACTACATGAAATAATGACAAATACTGCAAACCCTAATTTCCCCTAACTTACTACATGAAATAATGGCAAATACTACAAACCGTAATTACGTGTACCTTATTACATGAAATGACGATAAAATATTAGTATATAAGTGTAAAACTACATCAAATGATGATGAATACAATAGTACATAAGCGTAAATACATGAAATGATGATAACCTATTATTATATAAGTGTTAAACTACATGAAATGATGATAAATAATATATTATATTAACATAACTACATAAAATGACGATAAACTATTAGTATATAAGTGTAAAACTACCTGAAATGACGATAAATAGAATAGTATATAAGCGTAAGTACATGAAATGACGATAAACTATTAATATATAAGTGTTAAACTATATGAAATGACGATAAATACAATAGTATATAAGCGTAACTACATGAAATGACGATAAACTATTAGTATATAAGTGTAAAATTACATGAAATGACTATAAATAGTATATTATATTAACGTAACTACATAAAATGACGATAAACTATTACTAAATAAGTGTAAAACTACATTAAAGTACTACAAACCCTAATTACGTGTAACTTACTATATTAAATAATGACAAATACTACAAACCCTAATTACGTGTAACTTACTACATGAAATAGTGACAAATACTATAAACCCTAAATACGTGTAACTTATTACATGAAATAATGGCAAATACTACAAACCCTAATTACGTATAACTTACTACATGAAATAATGGCAAATACTACAAACCCTAATTACGTGTAACTACATGAAATAATGACAAATACTATAAACCCTAATTACGATTATCTTACTGTCGAATTAATGATAAATACTACAAACCCTACGGGTAACTACATGAAATAAGGACAAATGCTACAAACCATACGTGTAACTTTCTGTCAAAGTAATGACAAATACTACAAACCCTAATTACGTGTAACTTACTACATGAAATAATGACAATAACTGCAAACCCTAATTACGTGTAACTTACTACATGAAATAATGACAAATACTACAAACCCTAATTACGTGTACCTACATGAAATAATGACAAATACTATAAATCCTAATTACGTGTAACTTACTACATGAAATAATGACAAATACTACAAATCCTAATTACGTGTAAATACATGGAATAATAACAATACTACAAACCCTAATTACGTGTAACTACGTAAATAAGAACAAAATACGACAAAACCCTAAATTACGTGTAATTACATGAAATAATGACAAATACTACAAACCCTAATTACCGTTTTACTACATTAAATAATGACAAATACTACAAACACTAATTACGTGTAACTTACACATAAAATAATGAAAATACTACAACCCTAATTATGTGTAAGTTTACTACATTAAATAATGACAAATTCTACAAACCCTAATTACGTGTAACTTACTACATGAAATAATGACAAATACTACAAATCCTAATTACGTGTAACTGACAACAAATAATAACAATACTAAAAACCCTAATTACGTGTAACTAACAACCCTAATTACGTGTAACTTACTACATAAAATATTAAAAATACTACAAACCCTAATTATGTGTAACTTACTACATTAAATTATGACAATACTATAAACCCTAATTACGTGTAACTTACTACATAAAATAATGAAAAATACTACAAACCCTAATTACGTGTAACTTAGTACATTAAATAATGACAAATACTACAAACCCTTATTACGTGTAACTTACTACATGAAAGAATGACAAATACTACAAACCCTATTTAGGTGTACCTACATGAAATTATTACAAATACTACAAACCCTAATTACGTGTAAACTTACTACATGAAATAATGGCATATTACTACAAACCATAATTACGTGTACCTTACTACATGAAATAATGATAAATACTACAAACCCTAATTACGTATAACTTTCTGTCAAAGTAATGACAAATGTTATAAACCCTAATTACGTGGTAACTACATGAAATAATGACAAATAACACAAACCCTACATGTAACTTTCTGTCGAAGTAATGAAAAATACTACAAACCCTAATTACGTGTAACTACATAAAATAAAGACAAATACTACAAACCCTAATTACGTGTACCTTACTACATGAAATAATGACAAATACTATAAACCCTAATTACGTATAAACTTTCTGTCAAAGTAATGACAAATACTATAAACCCTAATTACGTGTAACTTACTACATGAAATAATGACAAATACTACAAACCCTAATTACGTGTAACTTACTACATGAAATAATGACAAATAATACAAACCCTAATTACGTGTAACTTACTACATCAAATAATGGCAAATACTACAAATCCTATTACGTGTAACACATGAAATATTGAACAAATACTACAAACCCTAATTACGTGTAACTACATGAAATTATGACAAATACTACAAACCCTAATTATGTAAGACTTTCTGTCAAAGTAATGACAAATACTATAAACCCTAATTACGTGTAACTACATGAAATAATGACAAATACTACAAACCCTAATTACCTTGTAACTACATGAAATAATGACAATACTACAAATTCTAATTACGTGTACTACATGAAATAATAAGAAATACTACAAACCCTAATTACGTGTAACTACGTGAAATAATAACAAATACGACAAACCCTAATTACGTGTAACTACATGAAATAATGACAAATACTACAAACCCTAATCACGTGTAACTACATGAATAATGATAAATAATACAAACCCTAATTACGTGTAACTACATGAAATATTTACAAAATACTACAAACCGTAATTACGTGTACCTTACTGTCGAACTAATGACAAATACTATAAACCCTAATTACGTGTAACTTACTACATAAATAATGACACATACTACAAACTCTAATTACGTGTAACTTACTACATTAATAATGACAAATACTACAAACCCTAATTACGTGTAACTTACTACATGAAATAATGACAAATACTACAAACCCTAATTACATGTAACTACATAAAATAATGACAAATACTACAAACCCTAATTACGTGTAACTACATGGAATAATAACAATACTACAAACCCTAATTACGTGTAACTACGTGAAATAATAACAAATACGACAAACCCTAATTACGTGCAATTACATGAAATAATGACAAATACTACAAACCCTAATTACGTGGTTACTACATAAATAATGACAATTACTACAAACCCTAATTACGTGTAACTTACTACATTAATTATGACAAATACTACAACACTAATTATGTGTAACTTACTACATGAAATATTGAGAAATACTACAAACCCTAATTACGTGTAACTACATGAAATAATGACAAATATTACAAACCCTATTTACGTGTACCTACATGAAATAATAACAAATACACAAATCCTAATTATGTGTAACTTAGTACATGAAATAATGGCATATATGACAACCAAAATTACGTGTAACTTACTACATAAAAGTATGACAAATACTACAACCCTAATTACGTATAACTACATGAAATAATGACAAATACTATAAAACCCTAATTACGTTTAACTACATGAAATAATAACAAATACTACAAACCCTACATGTAACTTTCTGTCGAAGTAATGAAAAAACATACAAACCCTAATTACGTGTAACTACATAAAATAAAGACAAATACTACAAACCCTAATTACGTGTACACTTACTAATGAAATAATGACAAATACTACAAACCCTAATTACGTGTACCTTACTACATGAAAGAAGGACAAATACTACAACCCTAATTACGTATAACTTTATGTCAAAGTAATGACAAATACTATAAACCCTAATTACGTGTAACTTACTACATGAAATAATGACAAATACTACAAACCCTAATTACGTGTAACTTACTACATAAATAATGGCAAATACTACAACACTATTACATGTAACGACATGAAATAATAACAAATACTACAAACCCTATTACGGGTAACTACATGAAATAATAACAAATACAACCAAACCCTAATTACGTGTATCTACATGAATTAATGACAAATACTACAAACCCTAATGACGTGTAACTACATTAATAATGACAAATACTTACAAACCCTAATTACGTGTAACTTACTAAATGAAATATTGTCAAATACTACAAACCCTAATTACGTGTAACTTACTGTCGAAGTAATGACAATACTACAACACCCTATTACGTTGTAACTTACTACATAAAATAAAGACAAATACTACAAACCCTAATTATGTGTAACTTACTACTTAAATAATGACAAATACTACAAAACCTAATTACGTGTAACTTACTACATGAAATATTGTCACAATACTACAACCTAATTACGTGTAACTTACTACATTAAATAATGGCAAATACTACAAAACCCTAATTACGTGTAACCTACATTAAATAATAACAAATACTATAAATTCTAATTACGTGTAACTTACTACATTAAATAATGACAATACTATAAACCCTAATTACGTATAACTTACTATATGAAATAATGACAAATACTACAAACCCTAATATATGTAACTACATGAAATATGACAAATACTATAAACCCTAATTACGTATAACTTACTTTCGAAGTAATGACAAATACAACAAACCCTATTACGTATAACTTACTACATAAATAATGACAAATACTACAAACCCTAATTACGTGTAACTTACTACATAAAATAATGACAAATACTACAAACGCTAATTACGTGTAACTTACTACATGAATATTGTCACATACTACAAACCCTAATTACGTGTAACTTACTACATGAAATAATGGCAAATACTACAAATCCTAATTACGTGTAACTACATTAAATAATAACAAATACTACAAATCCTAATTACGTGTAACTACTTGAAAATAATAACAAATAGGACAAACCCTAATTACGTGTAACTACATGAATTAAGGACAAATACTACCAAAACCCTACTGACGTGTAACTACATGAAATAATGACAAATACTACCAACCCTAATTACGTGTAACTTACTACATGAATCAGTTGTCAATACTACAAACCCTAATTACGTGTAACTACATGAAATGATGACAAATACTACAAACCCTGATTACGTGTAACTTACTGTCGAAGTAATGACAAAATATACAAACCCTAATTACGTGTAACTTACTACATAAAATAAAGACAAATACTACAAACCCTAATTATGTGTAACTTACTACATTAAATAATGACAAATACTACAAACCCTAATTATATGTAACTACATGAAAATACATGACCATACTACAAACCCTAATTAACGTGTAAACTTACTTTCGAAGTAATGACAATACTACAAACCCTAATTACGTGTAACTTACTACATTAATAATGACAAATACTACAAACCCTAAGTACGTGTAACTTACTACATGAAATAATGACAAATACTACAAACCCTAATTACGTGTAACTACGTGAAATAATAACAATACGACAAATCCTAATTAGCGTGTATCTGGCATGAATTAATGACAAATACTACAAACCCTAATGACGTGTAACTACATGAAATATAACAAATAATACAAACCCTAATTATGTGTAACTACGTGAAATAAGAACAAATACGACAAACCCTAATTACGTGCAATTACATGAAATAAATGACAAATACTACAAACCCTAATTACGTGTTACGACATAAAATACTACAAACCCTAATTACGTGTAACTACATAAAATAAAGACAAATACTACAAACCCTAATTACGTGTACCTTACTACATGAAATAATGACAAATACGACAAACCCTAATTACGTATAACTTTCTGTCAAAGTAATGACAAATACTATAAATCCTAATTACGTGTAACTTACTACATGAAATAATGACAAATACTACAAACCCTAATTACGTGTAACTTACTACATGAAATAATGACAAATAATACAAACCCTAATTACATGTAACTTACTACATGAAATAATGGCAAATACTACAAATCCTAATTACGTGTAACTACATGAAATATTGACAAATACTACAAACCCTAATTAAGTGTAACTTACTTTCGAAGTAATGACAAATACTACAAATCCTAATTACTGTAACTTACTATATAAAATAATGACACATACTACAAAACCCTAATTACGTGTAACTTACTACATTAAATAATGAAAAATACTATAAACCCTAATTACGTGTAACTTACTACATGAAATAATGACAAATACTACAAATCCTAATTACATGTAACTACATGAAATAATGACAAATACTACAAAACCCTAATTACGTGTAACTACATGAAATAATAAAAAATACTACAAACCCTAATTTCGTGTCACTACGTGAAATAAAAACAAATACGACAAACCCTAATTACGTGTAACTACATGAATTAATGACAAATACTACAAACCCTAATTACGTGTTACTATATTAAATAATGAGAAATACTACAAACCCTAATTACGTGTAACTTACTACATTAATTATGACAAATACTACAAACGCTAATTACGTGTAACTTACTACATGAAATAATGACAAATACTAGAAACCCTAATTACGTGTAACTACATGAAATAATGACAAATATTGCAAACCCTATTTACGTGTACCTACATGAAATAATAACAAATACTACAAACCCTAATTACGTGTAACTACATGAAATAATGACAAATATTATAAACCCTAATTACGATTAACTTACTATCCAAGAAATGACAAATACTACAAAACCTACGGGTAACTACATGAAATAAGGACAAATGCTACAAACCCTACGTGTAACTTTCTATCGAAGTAATGACAAATACTACAAACCCTAATTACGTATAACTTACTACTTGAAATAGATGGCAAATACTACAAAAACCTTAAGTGTAAAACTACATGAAATAACGATAAATACTATATTACAATAAGCGTAACTACATGAAAATGACAATAAACTTTTAGTATATAAGTGTAAAACTACATGAAATGACGATAAATACAATAGTATATAAGCGTAACTACATGAAATGACGAATAACTTTTAGTATATAAGTGTAAAACTACATGCAATGACAAAAATTACGATAGTAATAAGCGTAACTACATGAAATGAAACGATAAACTTTTAGTATATAAGTGTAAAATTACATGAAATAACGACAAAAACAATAGTATATAAGCATAACTACATGAAATGACGATTAGTTTTTAGTATATAAGTGTAAAACTACATGAAATAACGATAAATAGTTATTATATAGCGTTACTACATGAAATGACAATAAAACTTTTAGTATATCAGTGTAAAACTACATGAAATGATGACAAATACAATAGTATATAAGCGTAACTACATGAAATAACGATACACTTGTAGTATATAAGTGTAAAACTACATGAATAAATAGTATATATAGTAGCATTACTACATGAAATGACGATAAACTTTAGTAGATAAGTGTAAAACTAAATGAATGACGATAAATAGTATATTATATTAGAGTAACTACATGAAATGACGATAAACTTTTATTTTATAAGTGTAAAAACTACATGAAATTGCACGATAAATACAATAGTATATAAGCATAACTACATGAAATGACGATAAACTTTTAGTATATAAGTGTAAAACTACATGAAATGATGACAAATAGTGTCTTATAATTAGCGTAACTATATAAAAATGACGATAAACTATTAGTATATAAGTGTAAAAACTACATGAAATGACGACAAATACAATACTATATAAGCGTAACTACATGAAATGACGATAAAACGGGTTTTGTATATAAGTGTAAAACTACATGAAATGACGATAATAGTATATTATATTAGCGTTACTATATGAAATGACGATAACTGTTAGTATATAACTGTAAAACTACATGAAATGACGATAAATACAATAGTATATAGCGTAACTACATAAATGACGATAAAACAATGGTATATAAGTGTAAAAACTACATGAAATGACGATAAATAATATAGTATATTAACGTAACTACATGAAATGACGATTAACTTTTAGTATATAAGTGTAAATGAACATGAATAACGACAAAAAACATAGTATATAAGCATAACTACATGAAATGACGATTAGTTTTTAGTATATAAGTGTAAAACTACATGAAATAACGATAAATAGTTAATTATAATAGCGTTACTACATGAAATGACAATAAACTTTTAGTATATCAGTGTAAAACTACATGAAATTGATGACAAATACAATAGTATATAAGCGTAACTACATGAAATAACGATAAACTTTTAGTATATAAGTGTAAAACTACATGAATAAATAGTATATTATATTAGCATTACTACATGAAATGACGATAAACTTTTAGTATATAAGTGTAAAATTACATGAAATGACGATAAATAGTATATTATATTAGAGTAAGCTACATGAAATGACGATAAAACCTTTTAGTATAGAAGTGTAAAAACTACATGAAATGACGATAAATAGTTTATTATATGAGAGTAACGACATGAAATGACGATAAACTATTAGTATATAAGTGTAAAACTATATGAATGCCGATAAATACAATAGTATATAAGCGTAACTACATAAAATGATGATAAACAATTAGTAGATAAGTATAAAACGACATGAAATGATGATAAATACTATATTATATTAACGTAACTACATGAAATTGACGATTAACTATTAGTATATAAGTGTAAAACTACATTAAATGACGATAAATAGTATATTATATTAAAATAACTACATGAAATGACGATAAACTATTAGTATATAAGTGTAAAACTACATGAAATGACGATAAATACAATAGTATATAAGCGTAACTACATAAAATGACGATAAACAATTAGTATATAAAGTTTAAAACTACATGAAATGACGATAAATAATATATTATATTAACGTAACTACATGAAATGACGATAAACTTTTAGTCTATAAGTGGAAAAACTACATGAAATGACGATAAATAGTATATTATATTAGAGTAACTACATGAAATGACGATAAACTTTTAGTATATAAGTGTAAACTACATGAAATGACGATAAATACAATAGTATATAAGCATAACTACATGAAATGACGATAAACTTTTAGTATATAAGTGTAAAACTACATGAAATGATGACAAATAGTGTCTTATATTAGCGTAACTATAAAATGACGATAAACTATTAGTATATAAGTGTAAAAACTACATGAAATGACGACAAATACAATAGTATATAAGCGTAACTACATGAAATGACGATAAAACGGGTTTGTATATAAGTGTAAAACTACATGAAATGACGATAAATAGTATATTATATTAGCGTTACTATATGAAATGACGATAAAACTGTTAGTATATAACTGTAAAACTACATAAATGACGATAAATACAATAGTATAATAGCGTAACTACATAAAATGACGATAAACAATTAGTATAGTAGTGTAAAACTACATGAAATGACGATAAATAATATATTATTACGTAACTACATGAAATGACGATTTACTATTAGTATATAAGTGTAAAACTACATGAAATGAGGATAAATAGTATATTATATTAACTTAACTACATGAAATGACGCTAAAATATAGTATATAAGTGTAAAACTACATGAAATGACGATAAATAGTATATTATATTAGAGTAACTACATGAAATGACGATAAACTATTAGTATATAAGTGTAAAATTACATGAAATGACGATAAATAGTATATTATATTAGCATAACTACATGAAATACAATAGTATATAAGCATAACTACATGAAATGACGATAAACTATTGTATATAAGTGTAAAATTACATGAAATGACGATAAATAGTATATTATATTAGCATACACTACATGAAATGACGATAAACTATTAGTAAATAGTGTAAAACTACATGAATGACGATAAATAAAATATTATATTAGCGTAACTACATGAAATGACGATAAACTATTAGTATATAAGTGTAAAACTACATGAAATGACGATAAATACTATATTATATTACGTAACTACATGAAATGACGATAAAACTTTTAGTATATAAGTGTAAAACTACATGAAATGACGATAAATACAATAGTATATAAGCGTAACTACATAAAATTATGATAAACAATTAGTATATAAGTATAAAACTATATGAAATGACGATAAATACTATATTATATTAACGTAACTACATGAAATGACGATAAAGTATTAGTATATAAGTGTAAAACTATATGAAATGACGATAAATACTATATTATATTAACGTAACTAGATGAAATGACGATAAACTTTTAGTATATAAGTGTAAACTACATAAAATAACGATAAATACAAGTCGTATATAAGCGTAACTACATGAAATGACGATAAACTATTAGTATATAAGTGTAAAACTACATGAAATGGACGATAAAATAGTATAGTATATTAGAGTAACTACATGAAATACGATAAACTATTAGTATATAAGTATAAAAACTACATGAAATGCAGATAAATACAATAGTATATAAGCGTAACTACATAAAATTACGATAAACAATTAGTATATAAGTTATAAAACTACATGAAATTACGATAAATATATATTATATTAACGTAACTACTGAATTGACATTAACTATTAGTATATAAGTGTAAAACTACATGAAATTACGATAAATAGTATTATATTAAAATAACTACATGAAATGACGATAACTATTAGTATATAAGTGTAAAACTACATGAAATGACGATAAATACATAGTATATAAGCGTAACTACATAAAATGACGATAAACCAATTAGTAATATAGTTTAAAACACTACATGAAATGACGATAAATAGTATATTATATAACGTAACTACATGAAATGACGATAAACTTTAGTATATAAGTGTAAAACTACAGAAATGACGAATAAATAGTATATTATAATTAAGAACTACATGAATGACGATAAACTTTTAGTATATAAGTGTAAAAACTATATGAATGACGACAAATACAATAGTAATAAAGCATAACTATATGAAATGACGATAAATTTTTAGTATATAAGTGTAAAACTACATGAAATGATGACAAATAGTGTCTTATATTAGCGTAACTATAAAATGACGATAAACTATTAGTATAATAGTGTAAAACTACATGAAATGACGACAAATACAATAGTATATAAGC
>WOAB01000425.1:0-32124 GCA_027886185.1 Rheum nobile
TTGTAGTATTTGTCATTATTTCATGTAGTTACACGTAGGGTTTGTAGTATTTGGGTTTTTTCATGTAGTTACACGTAGGGTTTATGGTATTTGTCATTATTTCATATAGTTACACGTAGGGTTTATACTATTTGTTATTATTTCATGTAGTTACACGTAGGATTATATTATTTGTAATTATTTCATGTAGTTACACGTAGGTTTGTAGTATTTCTCATTATTTCATGTAGTTACACGTAGGTTCGTATTATTTCTCATTATTTCATGTAGTTACCGTAGGGTTTGTAGTATTTCTCATTATTTCATGTAGTTACACGTAGGGTTTGTAGTATTAGTCATTATTTCATGTAGTTACTCGTAGGGTTTGTAGTATTTGTATTATTTCATGTAGTTACACGTAGAGTTTGTAGTATTTCTCATTATTTCATGTAGTTACACGTAAGGTTTGTAATATTTGGCATTATTTCATATAGTTACATAGGGTTTGTAGTATGTCTCGTTAATTCATGTAGTTACACGTAGGGTTTGTAGTATTTGTCATTATTTCATGTAGTTACACGTAGGTTTGTAGTATTTCTCATGCTTCATGTAGTTACACGTAGGTTTATAGTATTTTTCATTATTTATGTAGTTACACGTATATACTGTAGTTTTGTAATTATTTCATGTAGTTACCGTAGGGTCGTAGTATTCTCATTATTCATTAGTTAAACGTAGAGTTTGTAGTATTGTCATTATTTCATGTAGTTACAGTAGGGTTTGTAGTATTTGTCATTATTTCATGTAGTTAAACGTAGGGTTTGTAGTATTTCCAATTATTTCATGTAGTTACCGTAGAGTTTGTAGTATTTTCATTATTTTCATGTATTTACACGTAAGGTTTGTAATATTTGGCATTATTTCATGTATTATATGTAGGTTTTAGTATTTGTCATTAATTCATGTAGTTACACGCATGGTTTGTAGTAGTGTCATATTTCATGTAGTTACACGTAGGGTTTGTAGTATTTCTCATTATTTCATGTAGTTATAGTATATACTGTAGTATTTGTCATTATTTTATGTGTTATACGTAGGGTTGTAGTATTTGTAATATTTCATGTAGTACACGTAGAGTTTGTAGATTTCTCATTATTTCACGTAGTTACACGTAAGGTTTGTAATATTTGTCATTATTTCATGTAGTTACACGTAGGGTTGTAGTATTTCTCATTTTGTAATGTAGTTACACGTTAGGGTTTGTAGTATTTGTCATTATTTCATGTAGTTACACATAGGCTTGTAGTATTTCTAATTATTCATGTAGTAGACGTAGGGTTTATAGTATTTCTCATTATTTCATGCAAGTTACACGTAGGGTTTGTAGTATTTGTCATTATTCATATAGTTAGACGTAGGGTTGTAATATTCTCATTATTTATGTAGTTACACGTATATACTGTAGTATTTGTCATTATTTTATGTAGTTACACGTAGGGTTTGTAGTATTTGTCATTATTTATGTAGTTACACGTAGGGGTTTGTAGTATTTGTCATTATTTCATGTATTTACACGTAGGGTTTGTAGTATTTTTTCTCATTATTTCATGTAGTTACACGTAGGGTTTGTAGTATTTGTCTTATTTCATGTAGTTCACGTATATACTGTAGTAGTTCTAATTATTTCATGTAGTTACACGTAGGGTTTGTAGTATTTGTCATTATTCATGTAGTTACGCGTAGTGTTTGTAGTATTTCTAATTATTTCATGTATTTACACGTAGGGTTTGTAGTATTTGTCATTATTTCATGTAGTTACACGTAGGGTTTGTAGTATTTCTCATTATTTCATGTAGTTACATGTAGGGTTTGTAGTATTTGTCATTATTCATGTAGTTACACGTATATACTGTAGTAGTATTTTATTATTTCATGTAGTTACACGTAGGGTTTGTAGTATTTGTCATTATTTCATGTAGTTACACATAGGGTTTGTAGTATTCTCATTATTTCATGTAGTTACACGTAGGTACTGTAATATTTGTATTTATTTCATGTAGTACCGTAGGGTTTGTAGTAATTCTCATTATTTCATATAGTTACACGTATATACTGTAGTATTTGTCATTATTTTATGTAGTTACACGTAGTGTTTGTAGTAATTGTCATTATTTCATGTAGTTACACGTAGGGTTTGTAGTATTTCTCATTATTTCATGTATTTACACGTAGTGTTTGTAGTAATTATCATTATTTCTTGTAGTTACACATAGGGTTTTGTAGTATTTTATAAGTAATAAAAAAACACTATTTTATATTTCAAAAATATATAGTTTGTTTGTTACTCTGGATTAATGTAAATCAAGTCAAAAACACATATAATACTTGTAAACTTATTATATAAATTTATTAGAAAAATGATTAAAAAAATGTTAAATTGTCCTTTAAGATTTGTTAGTTTACAAATTATCAATAATAATTGTATTTATAATATAAAAAAGTACAAATAAAATAAAATATTGGCTTTGTTCTGATGACTATAAAGAAAGAGTTTTAATATCGATACATAGAAATTACATATATATATTTCGCCCATGTGAGAATACATTTTCTCCGGATATATGATACAATTAAATAAAATAAGGAAATTGTCCATATAGTGCTGCGAGTTAAACATAATATTACAAAAAAATTAAATAATAATTATGGTGGGAGAGAGATTATATGATATTATACCGCTCGTATAATTTCGGATTAAATCTGAACCGGACGGGTTTTGGGCCAACACGGCCCATCAACAAAACAAAGAAGGGGGCCCACCAGCTACTGTTCATCATCTTCCTTCCATCAACAGCACCACCAGCACGACAGCAGCACAACAACAACACGCATCAGCAGCGCAGCCACCACCACGACGCACCAGTGGCCACCACGGACACCATCTGAACGCATCTCCCAGCGGCACCACTCGGCACCAGCAGCACAGCCCATAACAGGGGAGGGGCCGAGGAGGCGGTGCACAGGGAGATGCGAACCAGAGGAGGAGAGACGACTGTGGTCCGGCTCGAGCTCGCCGGCTTTGATGGTTCGCCGGGAAAGGAAGAGCAGCGGCGGGGCGGCGATGCACAGAGGCGCCCTCATCGGGTCTCGCTTGTGGCTCGTCGGAGAACACGGGGGTGACACCGGGAGGCGATGACGAGAAGGAGCTCGTCGGGAGACGACGATGGCGAGCTGAGCGGGAGACTCGGATCGGAGCAGGGGAAAACGATCGAAAGAGGCTCGTCACCGGCGTGGGGAGGATGGCCGAGAGAGAGAGAGATCGGAGCAGGGTAGAAGCTCACAACGCCGACGGGGATGAAGGCGGCTCGTTGAAGACGAAGCTCGCGTCGCCGGAGAGAAGACCAGCAACGCAGTAGCACCCACGCAGCAACGACTCGCCGTTGGTCTTGTTTGTGGCTCGCCGTTGTGATTCGCTGCTCCGCCGTTGTCGACGAGCTGCGTGGTGCTGCTCTTCCCTGACGGCGTTGCTCCATCCCCGGCGTCGAATCCTTCCTTCCCGGCGAGCTGCCCTCCGTCGTCATAGCCGAGCTCCTGGACGTGCTGAAGCTCCATCGCCATTGTTGTGATTAAGCTGCTCCTGTACGTTGTTACGTGAAGGAGGAATGAAGAAGGTGGTGGGCCCCCCTTGTCTAAGTAATTGTTGTTGGGCCGAAAGCCCAATAACCTTTTCAGTCCATATTTAATCCTAAATTATTCGATCGGTATAATTTATATCATTTTTTATCCGTATTTTTTTAAGGAAAATTTAATAAATACTTTTATAATTTAATATCATCAAAATTTATTAAATATAATTTCTTAAATTCATCCAGTTAAATTAATTGATAGATAATTATAACTACATGAAATGATGAGAAATACTACATCATATACGTGTAACTACATGAAATGATGAAAAATACTATACCCTAAAATGGGAACAATTTTGGGAATTATATCAAGCTGATGGCAGACTAGGATTAAAGGGGTAAAAGTGACACAATGATATTTGTTTTGTAATTCTTGTTATACCGGCTTATTGTATATTATATTTAATTTTTAATATACTGGCGTATTGTACATTATGTGTACATCACGTGTTATCTAAATCTATGTACATTAGGTGTATTAAATGTGAAAATGTAGTATAATAATTTTGATCCTTTAGTGTACTAAATTTTTAATATGAGTATAGTAAAATGTAGTATATTAGCCACTAGTTTAATTTTTTTGTGTTTAGGGTTTATCGATTCTCTATTAGAGAATATTTTAAGGGTTTTAAAATCAATATTATTTTTAAGCACTAGTTTAATCTTTTTAGCCACTAGTTTAATCTTTTGGGTTAAGGGTTTATCCATTCTCTATTAGGGAATATTTTATAGGGTTTAAAATTCAATATTATTTTTAGCCACGACTTTAATATTTTTAGCCACTAGTTTAATTTTTTTGGGTTAAGGGTTTATCCATTATCTATTAGAAAATATTTTGTGTGGGTAAAATATTGTAGTTGGTACTCATGAATTAGGTAATTCAAACAGTAATTACCAAAACCTAGCACCAACAAGCGAAATCAGTAAGAATCAATAGGATGAAGCACAAGAGAATCATACATTCAAAGGAAAAGAACTAGAATTATAATCTCACAACCATTATTCGAACGAAGGTTTCAATAGTCTAGCAAATTAATGGAAATTAGTTCTCCATAGATTTGTAGCAAAAACTCCCAAAACTAGAACGAACGATTCCTCGACTACGAGTTAACCAAAGGTGTTTTAACCTAATTCTAAATATGTGGTAAAAATAATTAAAAAGAACATTAATAAACTAAAAATAAAAAGTAAACAAGGAATCGGGGGAATTAATCCCGGCCAAACGAATTGCACAGGCCCACGCCAGCATGCTTATTCTCGGCCCACTCCAAGGCAGCACATTCCCGCTGATGTCATGGTGATGCCATCGTGACATCATCAACTCCATCATTCCAGCTTCAATTCGCGGGGGCTTTTAGTATATAAGTGTAAAACTACATGAAAAGACGATAAATACTATATTATATTAGCGTAACTACATGAAATGACGATAAACTATTAGTATATAAGTGTAAAACTACATTAAATGAAGATAAATACAATAGTATATAAGCGTAACAACATGAAATGACGATAAACTATTAGTATATAAGTGTAAAACTACATGAAATGACGATAAATACTATATTATATTACCGTAACTACATGAAATGACGATAAACTATTAGTATGTAAGTGTAAAACTACATGATATGACGATAAATACAATAGTATATAAGCATAAGTACAAGAAATGACGATAAACTATTAATATATAAGTGTAAAGCTACATGAAATGACGATAAATACTATATTATATTAGCGTAACTACATGAAATGACGATACATTTTTAGTATATACGCGTATAACTACATGAAATGACGATAAATACTATATTATATTAACGTAACTACATGAAATGACGATAAACTATTGTATTTTTGTATAAGTTTCCTCATACTTTTATATATCTCTAAGTATAAGATATAAACTTTTGTAAACAATCTATATTTACCATAACTATTTAAAACTAAATAATCATAATTTTGACAAAATAACTATTTAATTTTGACAAAATAAAACTTTATCTTATTAGTTCGGATCAAAAATATTATATCCGAATTGTTTAATAAAAACTCCTAAAAAAAAAATGGGTATTTTTGTATAAGTTTCCTCATACTTTTAATATATCTTTAAGTATAAGATACAAATACAAATATACAATATATTTGTGAATAATTCATATTTACCAAAATTATTTAAAGATAAATAATAATTATATCATTTTTTATTTCTTTATATTTATTTATAGAAACTTTATCTGAGTATTTGAATTTTTACCATAAGTATTTAAAACTATTTTAGTTTTGACAATATAAAACTTTATCTTATGATTCCAGATTAAAAATAATGAATCCAAATTTTCGAAATAATATTATTTGTGAATTAATAACTAATTCCATATATATTGGTATTTTTGTATAACTTTCCTCATACTTTTAATATATAAAAACTTTAGCCATAACTAGCTCATCATATTCTATGGTTGAGATATATCTTATGTACAATATGTACTAAGAATATAATGGTCTAATTTCATTATATATCTATCTCTTTTTAAAAAGGTAAACTTTTAAATTATCTGTTCATTTTGTTATTAATTTAAAACAAATCATAATTTATGTGCTTTAAATTAAATAGATTGTTTGTGATATATTAATTCCCCATAATATCAAATTTAAATAGTATCTAATATAATTTTGTAGGTTAATATCCAAATTTTACAACTTCAAAACATGTATTTTATCTTAATATTCATTATCTTAGCCGTAATTAATGTATCAAATTCTATGATTGAGATATTTTCAATATACAATATCTATGTAAGAATTATACTTATAATTGATAAATATTAACCTTGAATGGTTCAAACTTTACAAAAAGTTTGATCTGTATACGTACGTGCTTAAGGCTTTTGCATATATGTCATGACTACGTTCAATTCACCTATGTGTCGGCCTCTGAGCTATGTCACCTCATCCACCATCTCATCAATCCCAACAAAAAGCCTATTATAATAATAGATCATTAATTATTATATATTAAATAAGAAGATAATATGTAATAATAATAATTTTGATAGTATTATCCATCTCTAATAATAATAATAATTATATATTAATTAAGAAGATAATATCTAATAATAAATATTAATCAAGTGCTAAACCCAAAAATTCCTTCTTAAAATCCAATCCTTGTATTCCGCAGAACCCCCGCTCAAAACCAAATTCAAAATCAAAACTAAATAAAACCTGTCTAATTTGCACAGTGGGTCTGCCCACTCAAGAAATAACATGCATGCAGCCCATTAGAAGTCAACAGTCATCCTCCCTTCAAAAGAAGTAGCGGATTACTCTTTCTCGGTTCACGGACGAACGAGCCCATACAAGCAATAACATGGGCTAATAACATGGGCCATCGATTTTGCTTCTTATTTATATGCCATTAACACGTGATTTATCCTTTGTAGTTGGTGTCCTCAACAATAGTCTTGTATCGCCTCCATAAATTACACCTAAAATACATGAAATATATAAAAGCACGAGTGTAGACTCCAAATATAAAATAATACGAAATTAATTAATAAAAATATAAAATATGCATGAAAATGATCTAATCTAATATGCAACTACACTCTTAAAATATGTATAAACGAACTTCCTACGTATCCACCTATATAATGGAATCAAGTCATCGTAGTTCGAAATGAACAATTTAAAATTGATATGGTTTGATTTGAAAATGAACTATTAAAATTGATTAGCACTTGAGTGTTAAGGAAATAACTTTCCAAGAAACCCACCTTGTCATTTATGCTAATTAATGGATCACTCTATGAGCTTTGTCTTGTTTTGCATACAAAACCTTACGTATTCTTGGTTAAAAACAGAAATCTAAATTAAATATTAAATAGTGCTGCTAGTTAAATATAATATTACAAAATAGTTAAATAATAATTATGGTGGGAGAGAGATTACATGATATATATATAATATGTTGTTGATTTAGTATTGTCAAACTATATCATAAGAAGAAATATATATATACATTAAAGAAGAGGCCTAAATCATACGTATTAATTTAAAAAATTCATTATCCAACCTTAATCTGCCACATCATTCATACTATTAAAAATAGTTATAATAGTGGGTTTAGTGTAATTATATATAAAACTTATTTAATTTAAAAAATTCATTCAAAATTTCAACCATCAATAATAATACCTATTTATATAAATAATACCTATATAAAGTCAAAAATTTTGAAAATTTCATTCAAAATAAATAAAAAAAATCGAAATTTTGAAAATTCAAAATATGAATTTTTTTGAAAATTGTTCAAAAATGTTCAGAACTTTTCGAAAATTTTGAAATTTTCGAAAATCTGAAATTTTCGAAATTTCAGATTTTGAGATTTTGAAATTTTCGAAAATCTGAAATTTTGAAATTTTCGAAAATCTGAAATTTTGAAATCTGAAATTTCGATTTTCGAAATTTTCGAATTTTAAGATTTTCGAAATTTTGAAAAATCTGAAAATTTTCAAAATTTTCGAAAATTTTGAAAATCTAAAATTTTTGAAAATTTCGAAATTTATGAAAATCAGAAAATTTAGAAATGTAGAAAATTTTCAAAAAATTCAAAATTTTCAGAAAATTGTTTCAAAAAATTCAGAAAATTTCAAAACTTTCGAAAATTTATCAAAATTTTCAAAAATTAAAAAATTTCCAACATTTTCGAAAAATTCATTCAAAATTAAAAAAAAATCAAAATTTTGGAAAAAATGTGATTTTATATAAATAATACCTATATCAAATTTCAACCATCAAAGATCATCTCTATATTTATTTTTATTTTTTTGAGGTGAGTTAAGTTGAATAATGTTTTTCCTATATAAACACTAATAGAAAATTCTTATCAAAAGGCATATGGATATAATGAAATCTAACAAACAAAATTGAACTAATCTAATCCGTGGCATATACAAATAAATTTAACATATCCATTATCATATTATTAAAATTTCAAAAAGATATTGTAAAAAGTTTCAAAAGTATATCATAAAAATTATTTCAAAAAGATACTATGAAGAATAACGATTGATAAGCACTACTTTGTAAGGCTTAACTAAGAGTCATTAGAAGATTTATTGGTGCTATTTGGGTAGATTTAGACACATTCATGTACATGGCGTGTGGGGGCGAAGAAGAGCCTAATTAATTAACAGGCCACGTGAAGCTGGAATTAAAAGAATGATGGGCCAAGTTGATGAAAGGCCCAAACAAATGAAGGAAGACCCAAATGGAGCTGGAGAATTGGTTGAGGAAGCGGCCCACGTGAAGAAAGGCCCATGGGGCCCGCGTGAATTGCCGAGCGGGAGAACGAATTTGGGGAAAGTGAAATGGGGGATGATGTCGGCGTGACATCAGCGAAGGCAAATTGTGGAGTTGGGCCGCCGCGCGAACTGTTGCTGGTTGTTGGGCCGTGCTTGCTCGGATTGGGCCGAGTTTGCTGCTGGAAAGGTGGGCCGCGAGAACGTGCTGCTGCCGAGCTGCTTGCGAGAGAAGACGGGCCGAGATGTGCTGGATGGAGAAGCCGAAAATTGCACGCGTGATTTCGGGATTATTTCCCCAAATTCGTTTGATTATTTTTGGGATTATGTTTTACAAATAAGACAGATTAAATTGTATAAATTTAATCGGGGTTGTATGTTGAATAAAATGGGTTAATACAATAAAAAAATCAATAATTAATTATATTATTATATGTTTGTTAGAGGTTGTTAAGATAATTATATAATTAATTAATAATTATATCCTACGTGTCATTTTCTCATTTTTATTTTTTTGTAACTCACAAATCTTACGTGTCGTTATCCTACGTGTCATTTTTTTGTAAAATGGGTTAATACAATAAAAAAAATGCATAAATCCTACGTGTCGTTATCACGTTTAATTCACCTAAATGTCATTAATTACTCATTATCCACCCAATCTCAATCCTCCATATCATCCATCCTTTTAGAAAAAATTATAATTATAAGTCCAACTTAGATATATATAAAACTTATTTAATCAAATAAATCAATTCAAAAAATTCAGCCAACATATGTTATGAAAATCAATTTTTTAATAGATTTATTAGTTAAAAATATTAGTTGGTGATATTATTTAATCTATATATATGAATTGAGAGATCTAAATCATATGTGTCGTCACCATGTTCAATTCGCATATGTGTTATTACTTATTACTATCAAACCATCATTCATCACATCATCCAACCTATTTTTAAAAATAATAATGTATTCGATTTAAATATATATTAATGTTTATTTAATTTAAAATACAAGCATATTATAAATATTGGATAAATAAATTGTGAGTCCCACAGGCTACCAATTTGTTTAATTACTTTAGCAATACATTAGAAAAATAGTAAATAGAGAATATTGTAGTAGTTATCAAATTACGACAGTTGCAATGTACAACATGTGTTATAATCAATGGCTGGAATTATAGAAGCATAAAAGATTTTAAAAAAATATATATATTCAGATATATGGTTAAATTTTGTTTTTGATAAAAGATTTTGCAGCTTTAATATATAGTAATAGATTCTCGTATGTAGTTTTCTTGTATTTCCGGATAATTCATACATTTCTCTACATTAGTACTTGAACAAATTGGGCGAAGTTGTAATTATGTGAGCCGACCACTTGATGAAATTTTGGGTTCATTTCTCTTGTTATGGCCCAATTACATATTCGGCCCAAATTTCTAATTAAGCCTAATTATTATAAATCTTTACAAAATTCATCACCTTTCTAATCTATCATTGCCGACCATTTTATTGATTTTTGGGCCATAGGTGTTGATTTGGGCTTAGGCTTGATTTTTACCCATTTTGAAAATAAGCCCAAATTACATAATTTTATAATTTTCTGTAAAATTCTTTTTCTTGTCCAAACTGGCCCACCTTAACAACAATTCCACCACAAAGGAAGGGTTGAATCAATTGATTGCTTAACAAATGAGTTGAATCAATGAAGAAGACCAAAGCCCACATATTAAATATTAAATGAAGAAGCCCAAATGAGCTAGGCCCGCGTGAATAGAAGAAGAAGCCCAAAGGATGCTCGGCCCACGCGTGAAGTAAAGCCCCCGTGAATTGAAGCTGGAATGATGGAGTTGATGATGTCACGATGACGTCGCCATGACATCAGCGGGAATGTGCTGCCTTGGAGAGTGGGCCGAGAAGAAGCATGCTGGAGTGGGCCGCAGCTGCTTGAAGATGGGCCGAGCGAGAGAGCTGCCTTGGGAGTGGCCCGCTGATGCTGGTTCGCTGGAATATGATGCTGGTTTGTTTAAGTAAGCTGGAATATGGTGGAAGCTTGGGAGTGGGCCGTTGAAGAAGAGCCTCATTTGGGATTCTATGTGAGCTTTGGCCTCCCATCTCTTCTTTACGGGCTGATTCGTTTAATTAAATTAGTGGCTCGCTTATCAGCTCACGCAATAAGCCATTTAAATCTCGTGAGTAAGTCCATAAATCCGCCGAACTCGGTAAAATACCTGAAATGCCATAAAAACTTGTATAGACATCGAAATCCAATAAAATTACAAAACAAACTAAATACGAGAAATATGCATATGCAAACTACCTAATTTATGCCTAAATGCATGCCCTAAACATGTATGAAATGGATGCTATCATTTATTGTATAGAGAATTAATTGCATGCAATTGTATGACAATTTGCTACACTTGCATGTATCTATCTAAATTTCTATGCTCATTGCTGCTGTTGAATTGAATCATGGAGGTTTTTCCTGGTTATTTGATAGTTAGTATTCTCAGGGTCTGTTTGTCCTGTTTATAACTTAAGGAAAGGAGTAGGACCATTAATAGGAAGGAGATCATTCTCTATTACGGAATATTTTTAAAGGATTTTGAAATCAATATTATTTTTATCCACTAGTTTAATCTTTTTAGCCACTAGTTTAAACTTATTTTGTAATGGTTTATCTATTCTCTATTATGGAATATTTTATAAGGTTTAAAATTCAATATTATTTGTATCCACTAGTTTAAACTTTTTAGCCACTACTTTCATTTTTTAGCCACTAGTTTAGTTGCCCTTAGCAATGACCCTTAGTCATTAGCCCTTAGCCCTTAGCACTGACCCTTAGCCTTTAGTCCTTAGCCATTAGCCTTAGCCGTTAGCACTGACCAATAGCCATTAGCCCTTAGCCCTTAGCACTGACCCTTAGCCATTAGCCTTAGCCTTTAGCCTTAGCCCTTAGCACTGACCCTTATCCATTAGCCTTAGCCCTTAGCACTGACCCTTAGCCATGATCCTTAGCCACTAGCCCTTAGCACTGACTCTTAGCCATTAGCCTTAGCCCTTAGCACTGACCCTTAGCCATTAGCCCTTAGCACTGACTCTTAGTCATGAGCCCTTAGCCCTTAGCACTGTTCCTTAGCCTTTAGCCTTTAACCATTAGCTTTAGCCCTTAGCACTGACTCTTAGCCATTAGCCTTAGCCTTTAGCCTTAGCCCTTAGCACTGACCCTTAGCCTTTAGCCTTAGCCCTTAGCACTGACCATTAGCCCTGATCCTTAGCCACTAGCCATTAGCCTTAGCCACTAGCCCTTAGCCATTAGCCCTTAGCACTGACTCTTAGTCATTAGCCTTAACCCTTAGCACTGACCCTTAGTCATTAGCCCTTAGCACTGTCCCTTAGCCTTTAGCCCTTAGCCATTAGCCCTTAGCCCTTAGCACTGTTCCTTACCCTTTAGCCTTTAGCTATTAGCCTTAGCCCTTAGCACTGACTCTTAGCCCTTAGCACTGACTCTTAGCCATTAGCCTTAGCTTTTAGCCTTAGCCCTTAGCACTGACCCTTAGCCTTAGCCCTTAGCCTTAGCCCTTAGCACTGAACATTAGCCCTGATCCTTAGCCACTAGCTATTAGCCTTAGCCACTAGCCCTTAGCCCTTAGCACTGACTCTTAGTCATTAGCCTTAGCCCTTAGCACTGACCCTTAGTCATTAGCCCTTAGCACTGTCCCTTAGCCTTTAGTCCTTAGCCATTAGCCTTAGCCCTTAGCATTGACCCTTAGCCATTAGCCCTTAGCACTGACAATTAGCCATTAGCCTTAGCCTTTAGCCTTAGCCTTTAGCACTGACCCTTAGCCATTAGCCTTAGCCCTTAGCACTGACCATTAGCCCTGATCCTTAGCCACTAGCCATTAGCCTTAGCCATTAGCCTTATCCCTTAGTTTTAGCGTTTAGCACTGACCCTCAGCCATTAGCCCTTAGTTCTGAGCACTGACCCTTAGCCATTAGCCATTAGCCCATAGTCCTGACCCTTAGCCCTTAGCCTTAGCCATTAGTCTTAGCCCTGACCATTAGCCCTTAGCCTTACCACTTAGCCATTAGCCCTTAGCCTTATCACGTAGCCATTAGCCCTTATCCATGACCCCTTAGCCATGACCCATTAGCCTTAGCTCTTAGCACTGACCCTTAGTCATTAGTCATTAGGATTTAACCCTTAGCCCTGACCCTTAGCCATTAGCCCTTAGCCATTAGCCCTTAGCCTTATCACGTAGTCATTAGCCTTTAGCACTTAGCCATGATCCCTTAGCCATGACCCATTAGCCTTAGCTCTTAGCACCGACCCTTAGCCCTTAGCACTGACCCTTAGTCATTAGTCATTAGTCCTTAGCCTTATCACTTAGCCATTAGCCCTAATCACTTAGCCATGACCCCTTAGCCCATTAACCATTAGCCCTTAGCCTTGACCCTTAGCCATTAGCCCTTAGCCCTGACCCTTAGCCATTAGCCCTTAGCCTTACCACTTAGCCATTAGCCCTTAGCCTTATCACGTAGCCATTAGCACTTAGCCATGATCCCTTAGCCATGACCCATTAGCCTTAGCTCTTAGCACCGACCCTTAGCCCTTAGCACTGACCCTTAGTCATTAGTCATTAGCCCTTAGCCTTATCACTTAGCCATTAGCCCTAATCACTTAGCCATGACCCCTTAGCCCATTAACCATTAGCCCTTAGCCTTGACCCTTAGCCATTAGCCCTTAGCCCTGACCCTTAGCCATTAGCCCTTAGCCTTACCACTTTCCTTAGCACTTAGCCATGACCCATTACCCTTCGCCTTAGCCCTGACCTTTACCCTTCGCCTTAGCCCTGACCTTTAGCTCTGACCCTTACCCCCAGACCAGACCACACCACACAAAACCCTAAACCCTAAACCCTAAACCCTAAACCCTAAACCCTAAACCCTAAACCCTAAACCCTAAACCCTAAACCCTAAACCCTAAACCCTAAACCCTAAACCCTATACCCTATACCCTATACCCTATACCCTATACCCTATACCCTATACCCTATACCCTATACCCTATACCCTATACCCTATACCCTAAACCCTATACCCTATACCCTAAACCCTATACCCTATACCCTATACCCTATACCCTATACCCTATACCCTATACCCTAGGTCCCATATTCCAAACCCTAGACCTAAGATTACAAACCCCTAACCCCAATATCCTAAAACCTAAGTTCATTTACATGGACATATTGTGTAAATATGGTGATTGGTGAAACATATTACTTTTAAATGTCTTAAGTTCATTCACATGAACATAAGCTTTCAACTTGTGAAGCCTTACTCTATAAAGAGAAATACTATAGCATATAAGTGTAACTACATGAAATGATGAGAAATACTATAGTATATAAGTGTAACTACATGAAATGATGAGAAATACTATAGTATATAAGTGTAAGTACATGAAATGATGAGAAATACTATAGTATATAACTGTAACTACATGAAATGATGACAAATACTATAGCACATACGTGTAACTATAGGAGGAAGATTATGTGGAAGCCACTTAAGGAGATTGCTGGATTAGCTGCCCAAGATAGAAGCATACCAAACCTAAAACACTTGTTGAAGTCACACCCCCCTTCCATAGTCGGACATCCCCAATACCTCCTTGTATAGGATATTAGGGTTAGGAGTTTAGGGTTAGGGATTTGGGATTTGGGATCATAGGTCTAGGGTTTGGAATATGGGACCTAGGGTATAGGGTTGGGTGTGGAAGGGGATAGGCTACATCGCCTATCCTTGTGCATCCGATGAACAAATCACAAAGGCAAAAGCTTTACTAAAACGTATTGACTTGAAGGATTTTTCAGTATGTCAATTTTCAAATCCTGGTAAATCACTCTATCCTGAATTACAGATACCGATCATAACTTGAATTACCTTAGCTTGAAGTTTCATGTGAATGATATTACACATTCTTAGGGTTAGGATTTAGGATATTAGGGTTAGGGGTTTAGGGTATTAGGGTTAGGGGTTTAGGATCATAGGTCTAGGGTTTAGGGTATGGGACCTAGGGTTTAGGGTTTAGGATATTAGGGTTATGGGTTTATGGTTTAGGATATTAGGGGTAGGGGTTTGGGATCATAGGTCCAGGGTATACACATGGGACCTAGGGTCTAGGGTTGGGTATGGGAAGGTTTAGGGTTTAGGGGATTAGGGTAATGTGACAGTAAGCAGCAACCCAAATGGAAGCCAAGGGACCCTTCTTCGACAGAAAATACTGGGACTGGAACATTAGGGACAATGTACAAAGCAGAAACCAGATCTAAAGCACACCACAATCCACTATTGGTTGAACAACAAGTGACTTTAGCTACATAGGAGAACTACATGATTCTCATTGGGTCGAAATAGGCCAATGGAAATGATTGTATAAGAAACGGAGGAGAAGTGGAATCTTTGTGAGTCAAAGGAAGTATGCTCAGGATCTATTGAACAAGTTTAAGATGGAGAACTGTGATGTTGCTCCTACACCTATGAACAGCAGTGAGAAGCTGCAAAGAAATGATGGCACAGAAAAGGCAGATGAGGAGATGTTCAGAAGCATAGTTGGAGGGTTGAACTACCTCACACACACAAGGCCTGACATTGCCTATTGTGTGAGTGTAGTGCCAAGGTATATGCATCAACCAACAAAGCAGCATCTTGGGGCTGCAAAGAGGATATTGAAGTATGTATCAGGAACAACTGAGTATGGAATCTTGTATGAATGTGTGGAGAACTTCAGACTGCTTGGCTACACTGATAGTCATTGGGCAGGAACCCTAGACGACATGAAGAGCACCTCTGGTTCTGTGTTCAGTCTTGGATCAGGAGCCATTACATGGAGCTCAAAGAAACAGGACACAGTGGCCTTATCATCATCTGAAGCAGAGTATGTAGCAGCTGGAAGGCAAGCAGTTTGGCTCAGGAAGCTGCTCAAGGACTTGTGCTGTGAGCAAGGAGATGCTACTGAGGTTTGGTGTGACAACCAGTCTTCAATTGCCATGACAAAGAATTCAGCTTTTCATGCCAGGACAAAGCACATAGACATTCAGCATCTTCGAGTATTTGGTTGTATAGCTCGGTTGTAACTCCACACATTCCAAAGCTAGCATATAGGAGTGGTGCAAGCAGTGCTGTTGGGGTATGAGGAAGGCTCTAAGCCATATAGGCTGCTTGATCCAAGGAGAAACAAGGTAATGGTGAGCAGGGATGTGATCTTTGAAGAGGAGAAGAGCTGGTGCTGGAGCAAATTAAGATGGTGAGAAAGAAAATGTGTTCACATTAGACTATGAGGAGAGCTTGCAGTCTAGTGGTGATCAGGGAGGAAGTGAGTCTGTTGGTCATGACTTTGGAGGATCCACACCCTCATCCTCACCACCATCAACACCATACAGCTCTGGAAGCTCTAGTCCTAGCTCAAGCAGCAATCAGAATTATAGATCATTGCAAGAGATTTATGATTCCACTCGAGAGATAGAGGAAGAAGCAGGGCTCTGTCTTCACATGGATGTGAAGACAGCTTTCTTGAATGGAGAGCTGGAAGAGGAGGTCTATGTAGCTCAACCTAAAGGCTTCATCGACAAGAAATATCCATACAATGTCTTGAAGCTTCATAAAGCTTTGTATGGGTTTAAACAAGCTCCTAGAGCTTGGAACTTCAAGCTAGATATGTGTCTGCAGTCCCTTGGTTTCAAGAGATGTCCACACGAGCATGCTTTGTACAAAAGAGAGCAAGGAGGCAATGTCATGATCGTGGGAGTGTATGTGGATGATATAATATTGACTGGAGCAAACAGAGAGATCATTCAGAATTTCAAGCTGGAAATGAAAAAGCAGTTTGAGATGAGTGATCTTGGCCTGCTTGAAGTGAAGCAAGAATCAGATTCAATCTCATTATGCCAGTCTGGATATGCTAAGAAAATCTTGGAGAAGATGGGAATGGAAGACTGCAACCCTTGCCAAGTTCCTATGGAGCCGAGAACCAAGATGAGCAAATATGGAAGTGGAGAACCACCAATGGATGAGACACTATAGGGTAGTGTGATAGGAAGCTTGAGGTACTTGGTGCACACAAGGCCAGATATCGCCTATTCAGTGGGATCTTGAGAATCAATATCAAAATGTGAATGACAGGTCAAGTGGAGGGCATTATAAGTGCTTCAGACAGGAAATTGATATCACTTTAAAGTTTGTTTCTAAATTGGCAAGGAAGAAAAGCAGACACAAATTGAGATCTATAATGAAGCTCAATAACCTATTCTCCATACTTGCTTATTATAAAACTGGTGAGGATATATAGTAAAATAGATTGAAGGCCTCATATGCTTTAAAGTGATAACACTACACCCAAATTCCTTGAGTTTTTTCAAGAAAAGAAGGATTCAATTAATGACGAATAATATCATAAAGTACCAATAAATACAATGTTTTACAAAAAATGCCTTTGCTTAGTGTAGAAATCTAGCAACATTTCCTTCCTCCAGCAATATAGATAACATTTCACCCTTAAGTGTACCTGTACATAGTTGCGGCATAATATCCATTATAAACAGGATCAAAACAATCCAGTACTATTCAATTAATGTTGTCAAAACTATGCATGATCTAAGACAATGTTATACAAATGATTACTTGATTATAAGCTGATGGTTGAATAATTGTCAAAGGAATCCAAAACTTATTTTCTTGTACGATGCTCTATAAACAAGTTCAATGAATCAGACTTTATCCATTCACTCTTTGAATCATCCCAAAACCCTAAACAACTCAATCAAGCTTTATTTCTTGTAGGATGCTCTATAAACAAGTTGAATGAATCAGAAGCTTAATTAACTATCTAAATATTCTACATTTAAAGTAGGAGTTGAACTTACAAAGTATTTGAAAGCATGTTTAGGGTTTTGAATGCAAGGTAATTCTTCTTCATTACTCATGGTAAGATAAACTTACAAAAACCTAGAAAGAACACAGTTTCTAACATGAGTAATGATCATCTGTGAACATTCAATATTACTAGAGTGCCTTGATTGAAATACTTTAGCATTCCTGCATCTCCAAATATAGTAGATAGTGACAGTGATCCAGTCTTGGATGTTGTACTGTCTTCTTCCAATCTTTGCCCAAGTCAGAACTATAAAGCATGCTAGTTATTGAGGCGATCTTCAATAACTACATGACATATCAGTGGATATAATGGTTTCCAAACATCTAGTGCAGCTAGAAGCACATTCCAATATGAGTGGTTTTTTGAAACACTCAAGTCTGTAAGCATAGTATAAAGATATAGAAAAAGGGGGAGCAAGTAGCAACAAACCATCTTCTAAAATATGAAGTCTATGAAATGATACATGAAATGATGAGGCAACCTACATCCATATCCCACAACAGTTTGAAGGTGAATATATAACACTTAATTTAGTATGAACACAAGTGTTGTATAAATTTGACAGCTTAAGTAGATTATTAAAGGAAAGAGTTGTATGCTACGATTGGCCTATAAATAGAGACTTGAGTTGTTTTAAGTGTTTCTTTATAAAGATTTCAGTAATCTTACCTTAATCACTTCATAACACCAATAAAATACCTCATTTCACCTCAAGTCTTATAACAATTAAATCCTCCAAAACTCACTTAATAAGTCACCCTTTGCATACTTGCAATATATGATCTCAATAACATAAATCCAGGATTCTCAGGCATAGCAAAGCATGATTTCCCTCTCTTATTCCTTTCACTATCAGAGTAATAGACAGGAAATAGCATTTAAAGGGCCAAATCAAAAGAAAGTTGAGCAGGTTATACATCTCTAAAAGAGAGATCTGGATCTAAAGTTCAAGATACATGTTTGTATCATGATGATGAATCAACCAAAAAAACATATAAGCCAACAACTACTTCAGCAAAATGAATAGGACAATCAAATTCTTAATACAGATGAAATGCAAACCATTCATATCATAGGACAATCAACTTCATCATGCAACCATTCATATCATAGGCTTGAGAATTGAGATGACGGGCAATTTACCACAACCAGTATCCACAAGACAATAATAAAGTACATATGCTCACTGCTTGATAAGCATCCAGCAACAAAAGAAAGAAGCAAAAAGCTGAATCACAGGCTCTCCACATCAATTTACCTTGCAAAAATGCACCCTAGACCCCAAAAAGACCACAGCCTATATGTTCTATATGTAAATGAGAAACTAGAATGGATACAAGATTCCATAACCATGTGTCCCATAGATGAGCACAAGAACCTAGTGTTTAGGGCCTCCAGAACCCGGTGTTTTACGACTTTTCGGCAAGTTTAGTCAGCAGAAGGACAAAGGGGGCAGAAGATGTTGCTTACCCACCTCAAAATGCAATGTAATGTATACACAGCATGAAATGATGAGGCCCTAAAATCAAGACTCGGAGGTCGGAATGTATTTATCCAGGTACATAGATAGACGTATAACGTAAAAAGGAAGGAAAAAAAAATAGTCCGAAAAAATCCCTGAAATTTTTTTATAGCTCCATTAGGTTATACAGGGCAGCAGGAGCAAAAAAAGAGGTGGCTAAAAGATCAAACGGATATCCTATCGACGTATCACGTAAAAACGATGAAAACAAAAATATTCCGAAAAAAATAAATAAAAATATTTTTTAGGTCCATTAGGTTATACACGTCACGTATATCAAAAAATCAGGTCGCGAAAAGATCAAACGGATTTTCTATGGACAAGAAATAGGTAGAAAAATAATCCCGAAAAGTGGTAAAACGCGTTTTTGAGGGCCTAGATGGTCGAATTCGGCTATAATCACAAGACTTCACGGCCAAAGGCGGTGAATCTTGAAGATCTGGACGTTTCCAGTGCCCCCACCAAATTTCGTCGCATTCCGACACCGAACGTCCCGGTTTCCATAAGGATTTTCATTCCGATTTCAATGCGTATTTCCGTCGATTTCGCCGATTTTTCTGCGTCTACTATCCCCCCCTTTCTGAAATTTTTGTCTCGGAACTGGACGAAAGTTTCACAGCTGCTAGGACTCGCCAAAATAGGCATTTTCCTAATAGAATTTGGCCCGATTTTGCCTAATTCGATCGTTTCGGGCCTCAAAACGCCGATTTTTCCGCTTTTTTCCAAGTTTTTGGCCCTTGTCTACTTCTGTTTTGTGTCGGCATGGGACGAAATATTCACAGCTGCTAGAAATCGACGAAATATTGATTTCCCTAATAGAATTAGGGCCAATTTAGCCTAATTCGATCGTTTCGGGCCTCAAAACCCCGTTTTATCCCTTTTTTCAAACGTTTCTGCGCTTTTCTACTTCCGTTTTGTGTCGGAATGATACGACATCTTCACAGTTGCCCTACTGGAATTAGGGCCTGCCAGATTTTAGCCTAATTCGATCGTTTAGGGCCTCACAACCCCATTTTGCCACTTTCCGGCATTTTCGACATGCTATTTCATGTCCATAGAAAATCCGTTTCATTTCTTCGCCAATTGATTTTTTCGTCCTGGTGACGTGTATACCCTAATGGAATTATAAAAAAAATTGTTTTCTTTTTTCCTCGGATTATTGCTTCTTTCATCGTGTTTTCCTTCCTATTTCATGTTGCATGCATGCATATAAGCTTATATATATCATCTAGTTTTCCTTCCTATTTCATGTCATATATACTCCTTCTATTTCATGTGATATACAGTGGTTTTATAATATAGTTATTATACTTTAGTATATTTCATGTCATATATAGGCTTATATCCTTTACTTTTCCTTCATATATACACAACATGTGCTATGCATCGGTTTTATATCCTTTAGTTTCCTTTATATTTCATCGGTTTAGGGTTAGTGGTTTACGTTAGTGGTTTAGGGTTTAGGGTTTACGATTTAGGATTAGTGGTTAGTGGTTTCAGCTTAGTGGTTTAGGGCTTAGGGTTTACTGTTACTGGCTTCGGGTTAGTGGTTTAGGGTTTACTATTAGTGGTTTAGGGTTTAGGGTTAGTGGTTTAGGGTTTACAGTTAGTGGTTTATGGTTTAGGGTTAGTGGTTAGGGGTTTCGGGTTAGTGGTTTAGGGTTTAGTGGTTTAGGGTTCGGGTTAGCGGTTTAGGGCTTAGGATTTTAGGGTTACACATTTAGGGTTAGGAATTTCGGATCATAGGTCTAGGATAACTACATGAAATGATGATAAATTTATACTACATAAGCGTCAAATTACATGAAATGACGATAAATACTCTATATCTATATTAGCGTAACTACATGAAATGACGGTAAATTTTTGGTATATAAGCCTATAACTACATGAAATGATGATAAATTTGTAGTATACAATCGTAAAACTACATGAAATGACGGTAAGTTTTTATTATATAAACGTACAAGTACATGAAATGACGATAAATACTCTATTACATTAGCCTAACTACATGAAATGACGATAATTACTCTAATATATTAGCGTAACTACATGAAATGACGATACATTTTTAGTATATACGCGTATAACTACATGAAATGACGATAAATACTCTATTATATTAGCGTAACTACATGAAATGACGGTAAGTTTTACTTATATACGTGTATAACTACATGAAATATTGCTTATATATATCCTCCAGTTTTCCTTCTTATTTCATGTTGCATATAAGCTTATTTCCTCTAGTTTTCCTTCATATTTCATTTTAATATACTTATATATACTCTAGTTTTCCTTCATATTTCATGTAATATAAGCTTATATACTCTAGTTTTCCTTTAAATTTCAGATTAATATATGTTACAAGTGTAGTTTTACTGTGGACATGAGCTATCTGGTGGTTTAGGGTTAGTGGTTTAGGGTTTAGGGTTAGTGGTTAGTTGTTTCGGTTTAGTGGTTTAGGGTTTAAGGTTAGTGGTTTAGGGTTTAAGGTTACTGGTTTAGGGTTATGGGTTTAGGGTTAGTGGTTTACGTTACTGGTTTAGGGTTTTGGATTTGTGGTTTAGGTTTTAGGGTTAGTGGTTAGTGGTTTCAGTTTAGTGGTTTAGGGTTTACTCTTAGTGGCTTCGGGTTAGTGGTTTAGGGTTTAGGGTTAGTGGTTTAGGTTTTAAGGTTAGTGGTTTAGGGTTTAGGGTTACTGGCATGGTTTACGGTTTAGGGTTAGTGGTTAGGCATTTCGGATTACTGGTTTAGGGTTTAGTGGTTTAGGGTTCAGATTAGCGGTCTAGGGCTTATGATTTTATGGTTACGCGTTTAGGGTTAGGCTTTTGGGATCATAGGTCTAGGGTAACTACATGAAATGACGATAAATTTTTAGTACATAAGCGTCAAACTACATAAAATGACGATAAGCGTAAAACTACATAAAATGACGATAAGCGTAAAACTACATGCATTGCTGCCTTTGGGTTGAACCTTTGAATGACTTATGTGGATATTACTTGGCTAAGTGTTTTTCTCTCTTGCTAATCCATCCGTTTTACTTTGTTTTGTTTGTGACCAACCAACCATAAAACAACTCTTTGTGACATTGCATGCTACCACCATTGGTTCCTTCCTTCACTGTGGGATCGACCCTAACTTACTTACTATACTTTGTTTAGTGAGGATTTTAGGATTTACTTTTGATTGGGGATACGACGACTACATCTAATGTGTACGAGCCTACACATCAAGGCGATCAAGCTCAAGATGCTGGACAAGAAGGTGAATCAAGTGATGAAGAGCAGTTGAAGGAAGAAGAAGACCCGGCCAACCCTAAGGAGGATCCACCACCCGGTCAAGGCTATTTTTAGCATTTCTTTCTTGCTTTTTCTTTCTGATTTCGGTAGGGCTATCTAAGGCAAGAACACAACAGATTGTACTCAGTTTTTGGCAAATGAAAATCAGCATTACGTGCTACCAAAAGCTCCCTATCTATCCCTATCCCCATTGACGGTTGTGAGTAATATCAACCCTTTCCTCCATTGATTTCGAGTGGTTCCTATCTCGAAATTCCTTCCCTTGATCCCCTAGCCGAGTGAGTCATATGTTGGTTGGAAGATCATCCTCATTCCCTCCCTAATCCATCGTCCATCACCAAGAACCCTAAAAACTGCCCAAGTTTGCTGAACTTCCTCCCCGGAACTACCAGCGACCCTCCGGTAGAAAACTCATATCTTTTGATCCACCGCCCAGAAAATTCTGAAAATTTGAGGACAGAAACTACACTTCCATATCTGTCTACCGTCGCCGGAATCAACCAATTCGGAGTTCGGAGGAAGGAGAACGACCCCACTGAAGTCAGGGCAAATTCTGGGATTTTGCTGGAGTTGCTGTCCTTGTGCTCTTGAGTTCCGAGGGGCCTTGTTGAGCAAGATCTTGCACTGTTTGGCCCTCGATCCTTGCACACAACAACATCCGTGATCAATAATCGTAAAACTACATGAAATTACGATAAGTTTTAATTATATACGCGTATAAGTACATGAAGTGACGATAAATACTCCATTATATTACCGTAACTACATGAAATGAAGATACATTTTTACTATATAAACGTAAAACTACATGAAATTACGGTAAATTTCTATTATATAACCGTAAAACTACATGAAATGACGATAAATAGTGTATTACATTAGCCTAACTACATGAACTGACGATAATTACTCTATTCTATTAGCGTAACTACATGAAATGACGATACATTTTTAGTATATACGCGTATAACTACATGAAATGACGATAAATACTCTCTTGTATTAGCGTAACTACATGAAATGACTTTTAGTATATATATAAGTGTCAAACCCTAAACCACTTCAGTAAACACTAAACAGCTACAGTCAACCCTAAACCGCTACAGTATGTACGCTTATCGCTATTTCATGTAGTTACACTTAAACCCTAAATCGCTATAGCAGTTACACTTAAACCGTAAACCCCTACAGTAAACCCTAAACCGGTACAGTAAACCCTAAACCCCTACAGTACTTATGCTTATCGTCATTTCATGTGGTTATGCTATAACCCTAAACCGCTACGTCTACAGTAAACCCTACACAGCTACAGTAATCCCTAACCGCTACATTATACCCTAAACCGCTACAGTATATACGCTTATCGTCATTACATGTAGTTACGTCATTACCCTAAACCGCTACCGCTACAGTAAACCCTAAACCTCTACAGTAATCCCTAAACCGCTACAGTAAAACCTAAACCGCTACAGTACTTACGCTTATCGTCGTTTCATGTAGTTGCACTTAAATCTTAAACCCTAAACCGCTACAGTAGTTACGCTTATCGCCGTATCATGTAGTTGCACATAAACCCTAAACCGCTACAGTATACCGTAGTCCGCTACAGTAAACCCTAATTACGTGTAACTTACTACTAGTATCACCTACACAAATGCAACTATTCTTAGCTACAGAATACTTGGCATAAATTCTTTTTATCTGAAACTTACTAATGATATTTGTTTAATCAAGCCTATATATATATATATAGTAAGAAGAAAAAGAAACCCTGAAACATAGATAGATGCTTGAAAGATGTAATTATATATGTAGTCGATACAATGTAGATATTTCTAATTACGGTACAAAACCATAAACAAGCAAAGAAGTTGATGATACTGTAAACCTTTTGTTATGATCAAGGATCGGGATGGCCACAGTGCAAGAATTGCTCGACAAGGCGCCTCGGAACTCAATAACGCAGGACAGCAACCCCCAGCATAATTCCTGAATTTGATCTAACTTCAGTGGGGTCGTTCTCCTTGCTCCGAACTCCGAATTGGGCGATTCCGGCGACAGTAGATAGATATGTAAGTCTAGTTTATGTCCTCCAATTTTCAGAATTTTCTGGGCGGTGGATCAAAACATATGATTTTTCTACCAAAGGGTCGCTGGTAGGTCCGGGGAGGAAGTTCAGCAAACTTACGGTTGATGATGGATGGAATCGATTGTGATGGGTGATGGAAGCGAGGGATAAGCAATCTCCTTATGGCTAGGCTACATTTGACACACTAGTCACAAGAGAAAGACCTAGGGAGATTCGAGATACAACACACTCAAATCTCTCAAGGGAAGAACTTGATATCACACACAAGTTTGATGAACAAGAAGAAAACTCTAAAACTGAAATATTCTGATTCTGGATTCAATTCAACGTTCTGAACAATGACCCAAAAGTTTTCCTAATAACCTTGCAATACGGTTACTAAAGAGAAATTTAAGAAAAAGCTAATAATTATCCCACTAATCCTAAAACGTGCCCACTAATCAAAACACCAATTAATGGACATTTAGGGAATTAAAATATTGTCTAATAATGTTTAAAATACCCAGTAATAAATCGGAAATAACTGTAGTATACAAATATTATTCACGTGGGCTTTTAACCCGGATGGAGGGCCTAGCCGGGTTCTCTGGTGATAGCATCGGCTTTATAACCCGGATTTGGGTGGTCTCCGGGTTCTTTAGCTTCTTTACAGCCCGGATCTGAATTGGGCCCGTGTTTTCTGCTGCTGTCCGAGGCAATGTCACGGTCTTGGCCTAGCTTCCCGTCTTGGCTTGAATCATCATCTATGTTTGAAGGATCTTCTTACTTGGCCAAGTCTTGATGGGCCATATTCATATCACCTTTGGTATACGCAAAGGACTTAAGTGTAACTACTATACCGGATTAGGGTTTAAGTGTAACCAATTTGCGGTTTAGGGTTTAGGGTTTAAGTGTAACTACATGAAATAAGCGTAACTACATGAAATGACGATAATTTTTTACTAAATAAGTGTATAACTACATGAAATGATGATAAATAATATCGTATATAAGCATAACTACATGAAATGACAAGAAATACGATAGTATATATGCGTAACTACATGAAATGACGATAAATTTTTATTATATAACTATAAAACTACATGAAAGAACAGTAAATATTATATTATATTAGCGTAACTACATCAAATGACAATAAACTTTTAGTATATAAGTGTAAGACTACATGAAATTACGATAAATACTATCGTATATAAGCATAACTAAATGAAATGACGAGAAATACGATAGTATATAAGCGTAACTACATGAAATGATGACAAATACTATCATATATAAGCGTACCTACATGAAATGAAGATAAATACGATAGTATATAAGCGTAAATACATCAAATGCCGACAAATCCTCTCGTATATAAGCATAACTACATGAAATGACGATACATTTTTAATATATGAGTGTAAAACTACATGAAATGACGAGAATTATGATAGTATATTAGCGTAACTACATTAAATGACGATAAACTTTAAGTATATAAGTTTAAAACTACATGAAATGATGATAAATTTTTACTATATGTGTAAAACAACATGAAATGACGATAACTTTTAGTATATAAGTGTAAAACTACATGAAATAACGTTAACCTTTTAGTATATAAGTGTAAAACTACATGAAATGACGATAAATAGTATATTAGCTTAACTACATTAGACAAATACTGTAAATCCTACGCGTAACTACATTAAATAATGACAAATACTGCAAACCCTAAGCGTAACTACATCAAATAAGGATAAATACTACAAACCCTAATTGTAACTTTCTATCCAAGTAATCAGAAATACTACAAACCCTACGTGTAACTAAATCAAATGACGACAAATACTACAAACCCTACGTGTAACTACATGAAATGACGACACACACGACAAACCATACGCGTAACTACATGAAATAATGACAAATACTACAAACCCTAATTACGTGTAACTACATGAAATAATGACAAATACTGCAAACCCTAATTTCCCCTAACTTACTACATGAAATAATGGCAAATACTACAAATCGTAATTACGTGTACCTTATTACATGAAATGACGATAAAATATTAGTATATAAGTGTAAAACTACATCAAATGATGATGAATACAATAGTACATAAGCGTAAATACATGAAATGATGATAACCTATTATTATATAAGTGTTAAACTACATGAAATGACGATAAATAATCTATTATATTAACATAACTACATAAAATGACGATAAACTATTAGTATATAAGTGTAAAACTACCTGAAATGACGATAAATAGAATAGTATATAAGCGTAAGTACATGAAATGACGATAAACTATTAATATATAAGTGTTAAACTATATGAAATGACGATAAATACAATAGTATATAAGCGTAACTACATGAAATGACGATAAACTATTAGTATATAAGTGTAAACTTACATGAAATGACTATAAATAGTATATTATATTAACGTAACTACATAAAATGACGATAAACTATTACTAAATAAGTGTAAAACTACATTAAAGTACTACAAACCCTAATTACGTGTAACTGACTACATTAAATAATGACAAATACTACAAACCCTAATTACGTGTAACTTATTACATGAAATAATGGCAAATACTACAAACCCTAATTACTTGTAACTTACTACATGACATAATGGCAAATACTACAAACCCTAATTACGTGTAACTTACTACATGAACTAATGACAAATACTACAAACCCTAATTACGTGTCACTTACTACATGAAATAATGACAAATACTACAAACCCTAATTACGTGTAACTACATGAAATAATAACAATTACTACAAACCCTAATTACGTGTAACTACGTGAAATAATAACAAATACGACAAACCCTAATTATGTGTAACTACATGAATTAATGACAAATACTACAAACCCTAATGACGTATACCTTACTACATTAAATAATGACAAATACTACAAACCCTAATTACGTGTAACTTACTACATTAAATAATGACAAATACTACAAACCCTAATTACGTGTAACTTACTACATGAAATAATGACAAATACTATAAACCCTAATTATTTGTAAGTTACTACATTAAATAATGACAAATACTATAAACCCTAATTACGTGTAAATACATGGAATAATAACAAATACTACAAACCCTAATTACGTGTAACTACGTGAAATAATAACAAATACGACAAACCCTAATTACGTGTAATTACATGAAATAATGACAAATACTACAAACCCTAATTACGTTTTACTACATTAAATAATGACAAATACTACAAACACTAATTACGTGTAACTTACTACATAAAATAATGAAAAATACTACAAACCCTAATTATGTGTAAGTTACTACATTAAATATTGACAAATTCTACAAACCCTAATTACGTGTAACTTACTACATGAAATAATGACAAATACTACAAATCCTAATTACGTGTAACTACAACAAATAATAACAAATACTAAAAACCCTAATTACGTGTAACTACAAACCCTAATTACGTGTAACTTACTACATAAAATAATTAAAACTACTACAAACCCTAATTATGTGTAACTTACTACATTAAATTATGACAAATACTATAAACCCTAATTACGTGTAACTTACTACATAAAATAATGAAAAATACTACAAACCCTAATTACGTGTAACTTAGTACATTAAATAATGACAAATACTACAAACCCTTATTACGTGTAACTTACTACATGAAATAATGACAAATACTACAAACCCTATTTAGGTGTACCTACATGAAATAATTACAAATACTACAAACCCTAATTACGTGTAACTTACTACATGAAATAATGGCATATACTACAAACCATAATTACGTGTACCTTACTACATGAAATAATGACAAATACTACAAACCCTAATTACGTATAACTTTCTGTCAAAGTAATGACAAATGTTATAAACCCTAATTACGTGTAACTACATGAAATAATGACAAAAAACACAAACCCTACATGTAACTTTCTGTCGAAGTAATGAAAAATACTACAAACCCTAATTACGTGTAACTACATAAAATAAAGACAAATACTACAAACCCTAATTACGTGTACCTTACTACATGAAATAATGACAAATACTATAAACCCTAATTACGTATAACTTTCTGTCAAAGTAATGACAAATACTATAAACCCTAATTACGTGTAACTTACTACATGAAATAATGACAAATACTACAAACCCTAATTACGTGTAACTTACTACATGAAATAATGACAAATAATACAAACCCTAATTACGTGTAACTTACTACATGAAATAATGGCAAATACTACAAATCCTAATTACGTGTAACTACATGAAATATTGACAAATACTACAAACCCTAATTACGTGTAACTACATGAAATAATGACAAATACTACAAACCCTAATTATGTAAGACTTTTTGTCAAAGTAATGACAAATACTATAAACCCTAATTACGTGTAACTACATGAAATAATGACAAATACTACAAACCCTAATTACTTGTAACTACATGAAATAATGACAAATACTACAAATTCTAATTACGTGTACCTACATGAAATAATAAGAAATACTACAAACCCTAATTACGTGTAACTACGTGAAATAATAACAAATACGACAAACCCTAATTACGTGTAACTACATGAAATAATGACAAATACTACAAACCCTAATCACGTGTAACTACATGAAATAATGATAAATAATACCAACCCTAATTACGTGTAACTTACTACATGAAATAATGGCAAATACTACATATCCTAATTACGTGTAACTACATGAAATATTTACAAATACTACAAACCCTAATTACGTGTACCTTACTGTCGAACTAATGACAAATACTATAAACCCTAATTACGTGTAACTTACTACATAAAATAATGACACATACTACAAACTCTAATTACGTGTAACTTACTACATTAAATAATGACAAATACTACAAACCCTAATTACGTGTAACTTACTACATGAAATAATGACAAATACTACAAACCCTAATTACATGTAACTACATAAAATAATGACAAATACTACAAACCCTAATTACGTGTAACTACATGGAATAATAACAAATACTACAATCCCTAATTACGTGTAACTACGTGAAATAATAACAAATACGACAAACCCTAATTACGTGCAATTACATGAAATAATGACAAATACGACAAACCCTAATTACGTGTTACTACATAAAATAATGACAATTACTACAAACCCTAATTACGTGTAACTACATGAATTAATGACAAATACTACAAACCCTAATTACGTATAACTTACTTTCGAAGTAATGACAAATACAACAAACCCTAATTACGTGTAACTTACTACATAAAATAATGACAAATACTACAAACCCTAATTACGTGTAACTTACTACATGAAATAATTACAAATACTACAAACGCTAATTACGTGTAACTTACTACATGAAATATTGTCAAATACTACAAACCCTAATTACGTGTAACTTACTACATGAAATAATGGCAAATACTACAAACCCTAATTACGTGTAACTACATTAAATAATAACAAATACTACAAATCCTAATTACGTGTAACTATGTGAAATAATAACAAATAGGACAAACCCTAATTACGTGTAACTACATGAATTAATGACAAATACTACAAACCCTACTGACGTGTAACTACATGAAATAATGACAAATACTACCAACCCTAATTACGTGTAACTTACTACATGAATCATTGTCAAATACTACAAACCCTAATTACGTGTAACTACATGAAATGATGACAAATACTACAAACCCTGATTACGTGTAACTTACTGTCGAAGTAATGACAAATACTACAAACCCTAATTACGTGTAACTTACTATATAAAATAAAGACAAATACTACAAACCCTAATTATGTGTAACTTATTACATTAAATAATGACAAATACTACAAACCCTAATTATATGTAACTACATGAAATAATGACACATACTACAAACCCTAATTACGTGTAACTTACTTTCGAAGTAATGACAAATACTACAAACCCTAATTACGTGTAACTTACTACATTAAATAATGACAAATACTACAAACCCTAATTACGTGTAACTTACTACATGAAATAATGACAAATACTACAAACCCTAATTACGTGTAACTACGTGAAATAATAACAAAAACGACAAATCCTAATTACGTGTATCTGCATGAATTAATGACAAATACTACAAACCCTAATGACGTGTAACTACATGAAATAATAACAAATACTACAAACCCTAATTACGTGTAACTACGTGAAATAATAACAAATACGACAAACCCTAATTACGTGCAATTACATGAAATAATGACAAATACTACAAACCCTAATTACGTGTTACTACATAAAATAATGACAAATATTACAAACCCTATTTACGTGTACCTACAAGAAATAATACCAAATACTACAAACCCTATTTACGTGTAACTTACTACATGAAATAATAGCATATATTACAAACCAAAATTACGTGTAACTTACTACATGAAATGATGACAAATACTACAAACCCTAATTACGTTTAACTACATGAAGTAATGACAAATACTACAAACCCTAATTACGTGTAACTACATGAAATAATAACAAATACTAGAAACCCTACATGTAACTTTCTGTCGAAGTAATGAAAAATACTACAAACCCTAATTACGTGTAACTACATAAAATAAAGACAAATACTACAAACCCTAATTACGTGTACCTTACTACATGAAATAATGACAAATACTACAAACCCTAATTACGTATAACTTTCTGTCAAAGTAATGACAAATACTATAAACCCTAATTACGTGTAACTTACTACATGAAATAATGACAAATACTACAAACCCTAATTACGTGTAACTTACTACATGAAATAATGACAAATAATACAAACCCTAATTACGTGTAACTTACTACATGAAATAATGGCAAATACTACAAATCCTAATTACGTGTAACTACATAAAATATTGACAAATACTACAAACCCTAATTAAGTGTAACTTACTTTCGAAGTAATGACAAATACTACAAACCCTAATTACGTGTAACTTACTATATAAAATAATGACACATACTTCAAACCCTAATTACGTGTAACTTACTACATTAAATAATGACAAATACTACAAACCCTAATTACGTGTAACTTACTACATGAAATAATGACAAATACTACAAATCCTAATTACATGTAACTACATGAAATAATGACAAATACTACAAACCCTAATTACGTGTAACTACATGAAATAATAACAA
>WOAB01000426.1:25000-30000 GCA_027886185.1 Rheum nobile
TTGGCATGCCCAGTGTCTTGGCATGGGCGCCTTGGCATGCCCAGTGCCTTGGCATGGGCGCCTTGGCCTTGCCATGGGCGGCTTGGCATGCCCAGTGCCACGCCATGGGCGTCTTGGCATGCCCAGTGCCTTGGCATGGGCGCCTTGGCCTTGGCATGGGCGCCTTGGCATGCCCATTGCCTCGCCTTGGCATGCCCAGTGCCTTGCCATGGGCGCCTTGGCCTTGCCATGGGCGGCTTGGCATGCCCAGTGCCACGCCATGGGCGCCTTGGCCCTGCCCAGTGCCACGCCATGGGCGCCTTGGCATAGGCCTTGGCCATGGCCTTGACAAGCCTAGGTGCCTTTGGAAGGCCTAGGTGCCTTGCCTTGATGGCTAGACATGACAAGGCAAAACGGCACCCACAACCGCCCTCTAGGCCCCTGGCAGGCCCGCCGACAGCCCCAGAGCATCGATCATGGCATTCGCCGTTTTCGTCGGTCATTTTGTGAGTAACGATCGGGAAAAAAAATTGGGAGCCTCCTAACATGTTATTCTATCCTCTAGAAACAAACCCCAAGCCATTCGGATGGTTTTAAGGCCTAAAATAAATGTTTCAAAATCGTATGATCTGCCCTGTGAAGGAACATGTCTACTGGTGTTGGTGGCATTTCTGCCCAAACTGCACTATATGGGGGGAGGTGGTCTCAACCCCCCATGGGGCGCATGGGCACTCAGGAAGGCGGGTTGCCGCCCATGCACGGGCCTTGTCTTAGGCACCTTGGTCGCTCTAAAAACACGCTATTCGATGTCCCTAGGTACTCGATTCGATCGAATCGATCGATCTCGTCGACGCCCCCCCAGCTATCCGCTCTCGGGCCTAGTCGTGCCGACGATGGCACTCGTACTAGCGGCGCATGCGCGGACATGGGGGGCGCCCACGCGGTCGTTCTAGCGTGCGTTTGGAAGCGTCCCTTGGCTTTCCTACGGCATTGCTCGTCCCCAACCGTGGCTGGTTGCGAGCCCCGTCTTGTTGCGCCCAGGACAAGGCGGTCGGGTCAGTGGGGGCCTATGCGCCCCAGCGTTGGTACTAGCATTGTTGGCTCTACGGGTTCCTTCGGTCGATCGTCTACGGGTGTCTACGACTCCATTCCCCTGCATACTTACTGCGTCGGGGCCCGATGGAGAAAATTCACCCCCGGCGGGATGCCGCGGAGCCCATAGCGCCCGGAATGCGACGCGCCTTGCCTTTCCCACGGCAGGGGGCGGAGTGGCCAGCGCCAAAGCGGGCTACGCTACATCCGCTTTTGCCTCGGCGCCACGCTCTAAACGAACGCGTTCTCGGGCCTAGTCGTGCGTGCGAGCACTCGTACTAGAGGCGAATGGACACGGAAAGGGCAACGGAGCCGCGGCCGATGCGGATGCAGCGTCCCTCCTTCTACGACACCGGAACTCGACGAGGGCTTGGCTAAGACGGGGGAAAGTCAACGTTGATCGCGTTGTGCAAACCAGTGACGTGCCGGCTACGGGTGTCTACCACTCCATTCCCCTGCATAATTACTGCTTCGGGGCCCGATGGAGAAAATTCACCCTAGCTTGGTTTCCACGGGAATGCATGGCCGCCAAGCCGCTAGTCGCGTTGCGGTGTCGGGGGGCGAGGGGTCGGCCTGTCTGGGCGGGGTGTCGCGCTAAGCGTTGCTCGAACGACTCCCTTGGTGTTGCCTTCGGATGACCTCGGTCTGCCGTAGGCCCCGCCATGGGAGCCGGGAGGGCGCTCGTGAGTGCGCGTGAGTGGCAATGGGTTTATGTGGGTCGCCGGGCTCCTTGCTTGCGCATCGAACCGGCCGCACATACGCCCCATCATTTTTCCGGCCCCGAGTGCTTCGATGCCTCGTGTGCGGAGTCGGGTTTCCTGTGTTGCATTCCTAACGTGAAGGAATTGATGGCGGCTAAGAGAGAAAGGCTTCGCCCGGCGGCCCGCGAGGGCTGCGGGGCGAACTCGACAGCGACGACCCTCGTCCGCGCCGACGGGATGCGCTCGCACCCCGTCGCCGCGGCCGAAGGCCGTCGCTGGGCTCCCGGATGCGGAAGGCTCAGCACGTGAGAGGGGTGCGCAAAGGCCCCATGTCGCGAACACGAAAAAGAGCGCTCGCTCGCTCGCCGAGGACGACCGCCCGGGGCGCGCCCGTCCGCCCCCCGCCGTAGCGGGGGGGCGGACGGGCGCGCCCCGGGCGGTCGTCCTCGGCGAGCGAGCGAGCGCTCTTTTTCGTGTTCGCGACATGGGGCCTTGCGCACCCCTCTCACGTGCTGAGCCTTCCGCATCCGGGAGCCCAGCGACGGCCTTCGGCCGCGGGCGACGGGGTGCGAGCGCATCCCGTCGGCGCGGACGAGGGTCGTCGCTGTCGAGTTCGCCCCGCAGCCCTCGCGGGCCGCCGGGCGAAGCCTTTCTCTCTTAGCCGCCATCAATTCCTTCACGTTAGGAATGCAACACAGGAAACCCGACTCCGCACACGAGGCATCGAAGCACTCGGGGCCGGAAAAATGATGGGGCGTATGTGCGGCCGGTTCGATGCGCAAGCAAGGAGCCCGGCGACCCACATAAACCCATTGCCACTCACGCGCACTCACGAGCGCCCTCCCGGCTCCCATGGCGGGGCCTACGGCAGACCGAGGTCATCCGAAGGCAACACCAAGGGAGTCGTTCGAGCAACGCTTAGCGCGACACCCCGCCCAGACAGGCCGACCCCTCGCCCCCCGACACCGCAACGCGACTAGCGGCTTGGCGGCCATGCATTCCCGTGGAAACCAAGCTAGGGTGAATTTTCTCCATCGGGCCCCGAAGCAGTAATTATGCAGGGGAATGGAGTGGTAGACACCCGTAGCCGGCACGTCACTGGTTTGCACAACGCGATCAACGTTGACTTTCCCCCGTCTTAGCCAAGCCCTCGTCGAGTTCCGGTGTCGTAGAAGGAGGGACGCTGCATCCGCATCGGCCGCGGCTCCGTTGCCCTTTCCGTGTCCATTCGCCTCTAGTACGAGTGCTCGCACGCACGACTAGGCCCGAGAACGCGTTCGTTTAGAGCGTGGCGCCGAGGCAAAAGCGGATGTAGCGTAGCCCGCTTTGGCGCTGGCCACTCCGCCCCCTGCCGTGGGAAAGGCAAGGCGCGTCGCATTCCGGGCGCTATGGGCTCCGCGGCATCCCGCCGGGGGTGAATTTTCTCCATCGGGCCCCGACGCAGTAAGTATGCAGGGGAATGGAGTCGTAGACACCCGTAGACGATCGACCGAAGGAACCCGTAGAGCCAACAATGCTAGTACCAACGCTGGGGCGCATAGGCCCCCACTGACCCGACCGCCTTGTCCTGGGCGCAACAAGACGGGGCTCGCAACCAGCCACGGTTGGGGACGAGCAATGCCGTAGGAAAGCCAAGGGACGCTTCCAAACGCACGCTAGAACGACCGCGTGGGCGCCCCCCATGTCCGCGCATGCGCCGCTAGTACGAGTGCCATCGTCGGCACGACTAGGCCCGAGAGCGGATAGCTGGGGGGGCGTCGACGAGATCGATCGATTCGATCGAATCGAGTACCTAGGGACATCGAATAGCGTGTTTTTAGAGCGACCAAGGTGCCTAAGACAAGGCCCGTGCATGGGCGGCAACCCGCCTTCCTGAGTGCCCATGCGCCCCATGGGGGGTTGAGACCACCTCCCCCCATATAGTGCAGTTTGGGCAGAAATGCCACCAACACCAGTAGACATGTTCCTTCACAGGGCAGATCATACGATTTTGAAACATTTATTTTAGGCCTTAAAACCATCCGAATGGCTTGGGGTTTGTTTCTAGAGGATAGAATAACATGTTAGGAGGCTCCCAATTTTTTTTCCCGATCGTTACTCACAAAATGACCGACGAAAACGGCGAATGCCATGATCGATGCTCTGGGGCTGTCGGCGGGCCTGCCAGGGGCCTAGAGGGCGGTTGTGGGTGCCGTTTTGCCTTGTCATGTCTAGCCATCAAGGCAAGGCACCTAGGCCTTCCAAAGGCACCTAGGCTTGTCAAGGCCATGGCCAAGGCCTATGCCAAGGCGCCCATGGCGTGGCACTGGGCAGGGCCAAGGCGCCCATGGCGTGGCACTGGGCATGCCAAGCCGCCCATGGCAAGGCCAAGGCGCCCATGGCAAGGCACTGGGCATGCCAAGGCGAGGCAATGGGCATGCCAAGGCGCCCATGCCAAGGCCAAGGCGCCCATGCCAAGGCACTGGGCATGCCAAGACGCCCATGGCGTGGCACTGGGCATGCCAAGCCGCCCATGGCAAGGCCAAGGCGCCCATGCCAAGGCACTGGGCATGCCAAGGCGCCCATGCCAAGACACTGGGCATGCCAAGGCGCCCATGGCGTGGCACTGGGCATGCCAAGCCGCCCATGGCAAGGCACTGGGCATGCCAAGGCGCCCATGCCAAGGCCAAGGCGCCCATGCCAAGGCACTGGGCATGCCAAGGCGCCCATGGCGTGGCACTGGGCATGCCAAGCCGCCCATGGCAAGGCCAAGGCGCCCATGCCAAGGCACTGGGCATGCCAAGGCGCCCATGGCAAGGTCAAGGCGCCCATGCCAAGGCACTGGGCATGCCAAGGCGCCCATGCCAAGGCACTGGGCATGCCAAGGCGCCCATGGCAAGGCACTGGGCATGCCAAGGCGCCCATGCCAAGGCACTGGGCATGCCAAGGCGCCCATGGCAAGGCCAAGGCGCCCATGCCAAGGCACTGGGCATGCCAAGACGCCCATGGCAAGGCCAAGGCGCCCATGGCAAGGCCAAGGCGCCCATGGCGTGGCACTGGGCATGCCAAGCCGCCCATGGCAAGGCCAAGCCGCCCATGGCAAGGAACTGGGCATGCCAAGCCGCCCATGGCAAGGCCAAGGCGCCCATGCCAAGGCACTGGGCATGCCAAGCCGCCCATGGCAAGGCCAAGGCGCCCATGCCAAGGCACTGGGCATGCCAAGGCACTAGGCATGCCAAGGCGCCCATG
>WOAB01000426.1:47500-50000 GCA_027886185.1 Rheum nobile
AGGGCTTCCAAAGAGCCTAAGGGCAAGGCCAAGGTGAATATCAATGTCACTAAGGGGAATGTTGTTGATGCCTCCGTTGTCAAGGCCGCGGGTGCCAACATGATGGCCAATGTGAGGGGCGTGGTGAATGCTAAGGCCGGGAATGGTTTGCCCTCGGAGGCCGTGGAGAATGCCCATGGGCAAGGCGTCTCGGAAGCCAATATCTCGGATGATGAGGACAATGTCATTGTGGAGGATGCCAAGGCTTCGGAAGCCTTGTCCTTGGACGCCGACGATGAGTGTGAGTCCTCTAATGAAAGTGTGAGTGAATCTCTTTTGAACTATTGTGATGATGTGGTGTCCCCTAGTGGTGATGAGTCTTCGGATGAAGGTGATGACCGTGGGGAGGTTGAGCTATCCAAACATTCCGGGGATGGAAGTTGTGGAACGCGTATGGAGAAGGTGGACACCCCCTTTGAGATGGTTATGTCTAGATCACAAAAGAAAAAGGCTAAGTTGGCGGAATCTAGGCCCTTGGTGATTGGGCTCCCGGCTGCCCCAAAATGGCCTAAGGATTCGGCTCCTCTCCGAAGCTCAAGAAGAACCCGGGGACACAACAACAAGGTGTCCTCATGAAGGTCCTCGCATGGAACATCCAAGGGCTTGGCCAAGCCCGGAAACAAAATGGCTTGCTTGGAGTGCTTCGTGATTTCGAGGTAAAGATTTGTGGTATTTTTGAAACTAAATGTGGTGGTCTTAATATTGCTAAGTTAGGGCGCCTTGTGGCACCGGGTTGGGAGTTTGCTTCAAATTTCCATCTTGATTCTCGTGGGCGTATCCTTGTCATGTGGGATGCTAGTTGGTATGATGTTGAGATTGTTGGCATGTCTACCCAACATGTTGGTTGCCTTCTTATGTGCAAGACAACCGGGGAGAAATTTGGTGTTTGCTTTGTGTATGGCTTGCATAGTGTGGTGGCTCGCCGGGCAATTTGGGGACATGTGGATGAGCTTTTTGAGGCTCATGACTTACCTTGGCTTGTGATGGGAGATTTCAATTGTGTGATGGCCGAGGAGGAGAGGTTCAATGGGGCCCCGGTTTCTATGTATGAGAGCAAGGACATGGTTGATGCTTGTCGGCGCCTAGGGCTTGTGGACGCACCAAGCACAAGTGGCAACCCCTTCACTTGGACCAACAACACCGTGTGGAGCAAAATTGACCGTGTCTTGGTAAATCCTTCTTGGCTAAATTCTGAATTTTATTGTCATTCTAACTTTCCGGATATGTGGCATCTCTCGGACCACAAACCGGGTATTGTGTCCTTGCGTAGGGTCGCCGGGAATGGCAAGAAGTGTTTCAAGTTTTTCAACATGTGGGCCAATCATCCGAAGTTCAAGGAGGTTATCCGGGAAGGGTGGGTGACTCATCATCGAGGCTCCTACCAATTCCGGCTTGCCAAACTCCTCCTTGGCTTGAAGAATCCCCTGAAGAACCTCAACAAGTCGGAGTTTAGCCACATCTCCTCTAGGGCGACCGAGGCCAACCTCGACTTCTCCCGCGCCCTTGAGGAGTATCGGTTGAATCCGGATTCCCCGGAGGCTAGGCGGTTGGTGGAGGCTTCCAAAATGAAGGCATCAAGATTGAATGAAGCTGAGGCTAGTTTCCTTGGACAACAAGCCAAAGCCAAGTATGTCCTCAACAGCGACCGGTGTTCCAAGTATTTTCACTCTTTGATGAGAGCTAATGGGCGTCGGAACCATATTCCTTTCATCACCAAAAATGATGGGACCCGGTCTTCGGCCATGGAGGAGGTGGTGGGCGAATTTGTGACCTTCTTCAAGGGTTTGTTTGGCTCGGAGGCTTCGGTGGCCCTTCCGGCGTCGAGTGTGTTTGCTAGTGGGCCTACTTTGTCCGAGGAAGAGGGTGCCTTGCTTGAGGCCCCGGTGTCTAACTCGGAGATTAAGGAGGCTCTTTGGTCCATGGGAGATGACAAATCGCCCGGTCCCGACGGCTTCACCGCCAAATTCTTCAAGACTTCTTGGGACACTATCGGACCCGAGGTGTGTGCGGCGGTTAAGGAGTTCTTTGTCAATGGTAAGCTTCTCCGGCAATTCAATCATGCAATTGTTTCCCTCATCCCCAAAGTGGATTCGCCGACCCGTGTGGAACATTTCCGGCCTATTTCGTGTTGCAATGTGATCTACAAGCTCATCTCTAAGATCATGACCCTTCGACTTGGAAAGTTTCTTGGCCCCCTCATTGATCCAGCTCAAAGTGCTTTTGTGGAAGGCCGGTTGATGTCGGACAACATATTTTTGGTCCAAGAGCTCCTGAGGAAGTACAGTGTTAAGAGAGACACCCGGCGTTGCTTCTTGAATGTGGATCTGGCCAAAGCTTATGACACGGTCTCTTGGGATTTCCTTCGGTTTGCGCTTGTTCACCTTGGCTTCCCTCCCAAGTTTATGGCTTGGATCATGGAGTGTGTTAGCTCGGCCTCTTATTCTATCAAGATCAACAAAGG
>WOAB01000426.1:67500-82500 GCA_027886185.1 Rheum nobile
CTTCGGATGACATGGGCTCGGACACCGGCAATGGGTATGAATCCTCATATGAAAGTGTGAGCGAGTCCGTCAAGGTCTATTGTGATGATGTGTCTACACCCAGTGGTGGAAACACCTCGGATGATGATGTTGTCCGTAAGGAGGTGGAGACCCCTTTCGTCCCGGTCGTGCCCAGATCCCACAAGAAGAAGCCTAAGGAGGCGGAGGATAGGCCCATGGTGATTGGCCTAGAAGCCCACTCCGTTTGGCCCAAGGAGAAGATACCGACCCGGCAATCCAAGAGAAACCGGGGGCACAACAAGAAGGTGTCCTCATGAAGGTCCTCGCTTGGAACATTCAAGGGCTTGGCCAAGCTCGGAAACAAAATGGCTTGTTTGGTGTGATTCGCGACTTTGAGGCTAAGGTATGTGGTATATTCGAGACTAAATGTGCTAGGGTTGATTCTAGTTTGTTGGTGCATCGTGTGGCCCCGGGATGGGAGTTTGCTTCTAATTTTCATCTTGATGCCCGCGGTCGTATTCTTGTCTTGTGGGATCCTTCTTGTGTTGATATTGAGATCGTTGGTATGTCGGTGCAACACATTGGTTGTCGTCTTACTTGTAAGACCTCCGGGGTGAAGTACGGTATTTGCTTTGTTTATGGGCTGCATAGTGTTGTGGCGCGCCGTATGATTTGGGATCACGTTGATGAGTTATTTGAGGCATTTGAGTTGCCTTGGCTCGTCTTGGGTGATTTTAATAGTGTCATGGCTGAGGAGGAGAGGATCAATGGGGAGCCGGTTACTATGTACGAGAGCAAGGATATGGTGGACGCCTGCCGGCGTCATGGCCTTGTGGATGCGCCGTTCTCGAGTGGCAATTCTTTTACCTGGACCAACAACACCGTCTGGAGTCGCATCGATCGTGTTTTGGTTAGTCCCTCTTGGCTTAATTCTGATTATTATTGTCACTCTCACTTCCCGGATTTGTGGCACCTTTCGGACCACAAGCCGGGCGTTGTTTCCTTGTGCAGGATTCCCGCGAATGGTAGGAAGTATTTCAAGTTCTTCAACATGTGGGCTGGGCATCCTAAGTTCATGGAGGTTATCCGGGAAGGGTGGGTGTCGCATCACCGTGGCACCTACCAATTCCGGCTTGCCAAACTCCTCCATGGGTTGAAGGTGCCATTGAAGAATCTCAACAAGAAGGAGTTTAGTCACATTTCTTCTAGGGCGTCCGAGGCCAACCTTGTTGTCTCCCGTGCCCTTGAGGAACTCCGGCTGAATCCGGGCTCTCTGGATGCTAGGCGGTTGGTGGAGGAGTCTAAGATCAAGGCCAAGAGATTGAATGATGCGGAGGCTTGCTTCCTTGGTCAACAAGCCAAAGCCAAGTACGTTTTGAAGAGTGATCGTTGCTCCAAGTACTTTCACTCTTTAATGCGTGCTAATGGGCGTCGGAACCTCATCCCCTTCATCATCAAAAGTGATGGGAATCGTTCTACGTCTATGGAGGAGGTGGCGGCTGAGTTCGAGGGCTTCTTCAAAGGATTATTTGGTGAGGAGGTGCCGGTGGCTTTGCCGGTGCCTAGTGACTTTGCTCATGGCCCCCGGCTGTCCGTGGTGGCAGGTGATTCGCTTGTGATGGCCGTGTCCAATGCGGAGATCAAGGAAGCTTTGTGGTCCATGGGTGACGACAAGTCGCCTGGCCCCGATGGCTTCACCGCCAAGTTCTTCAAGGCCTCCTGGGATACTACCGGGCCCGAGGTGTGTGCGGCGGTCAAGGAGTTCTTCATCAATGGCAAGCTTCTTCGGCAGCTCAATCACACAATTATCTCACTTATTCCCAAGGTTGACGCCCCGTCCCGGGTTGAGCATTACCGGCCCATCGCTTGCTGCAGCGTGATCTATAAGATTATCACGAAGATCATGACGCTCCGCCTCGGCGAGTACCTTGGTTCTCTTATCGACCCGGCCCAAAACGCCTTTGTGGAGGGTCGCTTGATGTCGGACAATATCTTCCTTGTCCAGGAGCTTTTGAGGAAGTACGAGGTGACGAGGGAGACCCGGCGGTGTTTCCTGAATGTGGACCTCGCTAAGGCATATGACACGGTTTCCTGGGACTTTCTTCGGTTTGCTCTTGACCATCTTGGCTTCCCCCCGAAGTTCGTGGTTTGGGTTATGGAGTGTGTCTCCACGGCTTCTTATTCCATTAAGATCAACAAGGGTTTGCACGGCTTCTTCCCGGGCAAGCGGGGCTTGCGGCAAGGTGACCCTCTCTCTCCTCTATTATTTGTGATTTGCATGGAGCTCCTCTCCCGTTTGATCAAGAAGGCGACATCTCGGGGTTCCTTCCATTACCATCAGCACTGTGAGAGCCTTCGGCTCACTCACCTCATGTTTGCCGATGATGTGGTCTTCTTTTGTCGTGGGGATATTGGTTCGGTCAGGGTGCTTGTGGACTGTCTGGAGAGGTTTCAGGTGCTTTCCGGCTTGTGCGTCAATGTTGGGAAGTCGTCCATTTTTCTTGCCTCGGTCCCGGTCCATGAGCGGGAGGCTATTATTGCTGCCACTGGGTTTAAGGTGGGCGTCTTCCCGTTCCGCTACTTGGGTATTCCTATTAGCCCTCACGGCCTCCGGATCATGGACTTCAAGCCCTTTCTTGACAAGATTAGTGGATTACTCAGTGCTTGGTCCAGGAAGAGTCTTTCTTTTGCTGGGAGGAGGGAGTTGATTGCCTCCGTCATTCAGGGGTGTGAGGGGTTTTGGCTCTCTATTCTGCCTGTGCCCCTTGGTGTTCGTACTAGCTTGACTGCTCTTTGCCGGGGTTTCCTTTGGAAGCGGCCCCGTGTTCGTTGGGTGGATGTGTGTGCTCCGCGGAAGGAAGGGGGCCTTGGGCTTTTGGACATCAAGACTTGGAATGAGTGCTTTATGTTGAAGCATCTTTGGCATATTATTGACATGCGGGACAGCCTCTGGGTTAGATGGATTCATCATAGATATCTTGGTGTGGTTTCCCCCCTCGAGTGGGTGCCTCACAAACGGGACTCGCCTATGATCAAGGCGCTGATCCGTGCTAGAGGGTTGGTTGTGAGACTTGATGGCCGTGTGGATAGCGTTGAGGAGACCCTCTTGGCCTGGTGCTCGGGAGGGAAGTTTAGGGTTGCTTTGGCATATGAGGCTCTTCGGGATAGGAGGCCGGTTGTGCGCTGGGCCAAGGAGGTGTGGTCCAAACATAACACCCCGAAGCACATGTTCATCCTTTGGCTTGCCACCCTTGGGAAGCTCTCTACATATGATAGGTTATTATTCCTTGATGTTGACCCGAGTTGTCGTCTTTGCGGTGCGGAGCTGGAGACTCATAAGCACTTGTTCTTTGAGTGCCCCTATGCTAGTGATATTTGGCGCGAGATTAGGGTGCGCTTTCTGATTCCTGCCACGGTCTCTTCGATCCAGTGTGCATTGAGATGGCTCCGTCGTCATGCTCGTGGTCGTGATTGCCTTGCTCGGGCCCGTGTCTTTGCCCTCTCCGCGTCGGTGTATTTTATTTGGCACGCGCGGAATGCCTGCATCTTTGATGCCAACCTTGTCCCTTGTGAGGTTGTGTCCCGCCTGATTCTCACTCATGTTTTCCGGTTACTCCATGATAGTTTTCCACCGTGCATGGTTGCCTCTCTGTAGTTCGTTTCCCTTGTTATGCTGTGTGGTATGGGGGGCTTACATGCTTTCCCATGGGCACTTGTTTTTGTTTTTGGGTTTTGTTCTGTGCTGGCTGGCAAGCCTTCGTGCCTGTCCAGTTGCGCCCTTCCCGGCTTCGTGCGGAAGACTTTCATGTCTCTCCGCGTTAGCCTGTCCTTTGTTTGTTTTGTCTTGGTCGGCCTGGTTCTCGTCGATGGGGTTGCAGGGGTGCTCTTTTTCCTCTATGTCTGGTTTTTCCCTTGGGGTTTTCCAACATAGAGGTTTTAATGAGGCCCGGGGTATTCCTTACCCTGCTCGTATAGCTGCAGCTCTGGCCATGGTTTTCTACTCTATATTCTATTGCTCTCTTTGGCATAGTTAGGAAGGCCTACGTGCTTGTCCTTTTGTGCCTGTGATCCTTGTTTTGTTTCCTCTACCCTCTTTGTAGGGTCATATCTATCGATTTTACCTTTAACAAAAAAAAAGAAAGAGCTCTCAGTAGAGAAAACGCTCTCTTCCTTTGGTGATTCTTGGGCGATTCCGGCGAGTTCCCCCTCCCCTCTCCGGCTTGCTCCGGCAAGGGCCCTCCTCTTGAGTCCCTTGTTCATGTTCATGGTGGTATCCTCACGAGCCACCACTGAACCGGAGTCCTTGTCGGCCTTGCATTCGCCGGCGTGTTCGTCCTTGCCCTCCTCTTGATCCGGCGGTTGGCTCCCTAGTTTGGTTGTGCTCCGGTGGCTTCGCTCTTGCCTCCGGTTTCTGTTTTTTGATGGGTAATCTCTTGCTTCTCCATTTCTGTTTTTGGTGCTTTTGATGGTGTTCTTGCTCAACCTCAAAGGCCACGTTAGTTTTGGCCCCTCTCCGATCCGTTTTAGCTCCTCAAAAATTTGTTTTGGGTGTTTCCCCCCCTTTTTGCCTTTCTTGGCTTCCTTTGACCGTCTCCCACCCTTGTCCACTTGCTCCTTTGGTCTGCCCAGCAGCTTTTGACTGCGTTTTGACTGCGGTTTGCAGTTTTGGCCGTTGGTTTTTAGCCCCTTTTGGCCTAGCAATTTTCTGCCGCTTGAAAGTTGCTTCCCCCCTTTACCTCTTTGGTCCACGGTTGTCTTGCTTGCTTGTTTTGCATGCAGCCGGCTTCACATGGGGAAGAAGAAGAACTCCCATGGTACCATTGATCCTAGCAAGCTTCTCCTTGATACGGTGGTGGCCCCGGCGGTGGTGGCTCCGGCGGTGATGACCAAGGATGGCTCCGACGATGGCGCAAGGATTTTGAAATTGACCACGGCCGAGAATTCTAAGGTGGTTGATGCTAGCAAAATTTCGGTAGAGCAAGGAGAACCAATCGACCTTGGCTTGGAAGAGGTGGTGGGTAATAATGGAGATGTTCTTTCCGAGGGAGATGTTGAGGTCGGCGAATTGATTCCGGCGACCGAAGTTGATCCAAAGGTGGCGTTGCGCCCGGATGGTGGCGAGCATGCCATAGCCACGAGGGGCGCCGTGGCAACCGGTCACGACAAAGATACTCCAAGAGACGCCAATGTTGATGGCCATTTTGGCACTAGTGCCACCGCACCGAATTCCTACGCCGCCGTGGCCAAAAACCCCGCCCCCGCCGCTCGGCCCGGTGTCGGCATAGCAAAGCCGAATGCATGGGCCACCGCCTCCAAGAAAATCTTCATGAACTCTGGCCTTGGAGGGAAGCTAGCCTTCACGCCACCATCATCCAACCGTGTGGCCATCAAAGTCGCCGAGGGCCTCCCCATGCAAGCCGTATGGGGGTGGTCTCTCCTTGGCCAATATGTGGGCTATCAACCGGGCCATTTCTTGATCGTAGCCATGATGAAAGCTTGGGGTGTCAAGGCAAGATACCGTGTGGAAGAGGGTTGGATGATCTTCCAATTTGAGTCCGAAGAGGATCAAGAAAAGGTTCTTAAAGGAGGCCCTTACTTTATCTATGGCAAGCCGTTGATCCTCAAGCACATCCCGGAGAAGTTTGCCTTCAACCGCCGTGACATTGCCACCATCCCGCTTTGGGTACGTATCTTTGGCCTTTCTAAGATTTTTTGGACTTCGGAAGTGCTTGGCCGAATTGCATCTCATGTGGGAAAGCCTCTCTTCATGGATCCCGTAACCGATAGTAGGAAGAGAGGTTCGTATGCCCGGGTGCTAGTGGAAATCAATTTTGCCGAGGATATTGTTAGGGAAGTGTCGCTTGACTTTGATGATGGGGATTCGGTGAAATGCACTTTCCTTGTTGAAAATGAACCGTTGTATTGCAAGGGTTGTTGTTCTTTCGGACATGATGACTTGGGGTGCCCTTTCAAAGAGAAAAAGGAGGCCGTGGGAGTCAAAGCCAAAAGGGCTTCCAAAGAGCCTAAGGGCAAGGCCAAGGTGAATATCAATGCCACTAAGGGGAATGTTGTTGATGCCTCCGTTGTCAAGGCCGCGGGTGCCGACATGATGGCCAATGTGAGGGGCGCGGTGAATGCTAAGGCCGGGAGTGGTTTGCCTTCGGAGGCCGTGGAGAATGCCCATGGGCAAGGCGCCTCAGAAGCCAATATCTCGGATGATGAGGACAATGTCATTGTGGAGGATGCCAAGGCTTCGGAAGCCTTGTCCTTGGACGCCGACGATGAGTGTGAGTCCTCTAATGAAAGTGTGAGCGAATCCCTTTTGAACTATTGTGATGATGTGGTGTCCCCTAGTGGTGATGAGTCTTCGGATGAGGGTGATGACCGTGGGGAGGTTGAGCTATCCAAACATTCCGGGGATGGAAGTTGTGGAACGCGTATGGAGAAGGTGGACACCCCCTTTGAGATGGTTATGTCTAGATCACAAAAGAAAAAGGCTAAGTTGGCGGAATCTAGGCCCTTGGTGATTGGGCTCCCGGCTGCCCCAAAATGGCCTAAGGATTCGGCTCCTCTCCGAAGCTCAAGGAGAACCCGGGGACACAACAACAAGGTGTCCTCATGAAGGTCCTCGCATGGAACATCCAAGGGCTTGGCCAAGCCCGGAAACAAAATGGCTTGCTTGGAGTGCTTCGTGATTTCGAGGTAAAGATTTGTGGTATTTTTGAAACTAAATGTGGTGGTCTTAATATTGCTAAGTTAGGGCGCCTAGTGGCACCGGGTTGGGAATTTGCTTCAAATTTCCATCTTGATTCTCGTGGGCGTATCCTTGTCATGTGGGATGCTAGTTGGTATGATGTTGAGATTGTTGGCATGTCTACCCAACATGTTGGTTGCCTTCTTATGTGCAAGACAACCGGGGAGAAATTTGGTGTTTGCTTTGTTTATGGATTGCATAGTGTGGTGGCTCGCCGGGCAATTTGGGGACATGTGGATGAGCTTTTTGAGGCTCATGACTTACCTTGGCTTGTGATGGGAGACTTCAATTGTGTGATGGCCGAGGAGGAGAGGTTCAATGGGGCCCCGGTTTCTATGTATGAGAGCAAGGACATGGTTGATGCTTGTCGGCGCCTAGGGCTTGTGGACGCACCAAGCACAAGTGGCAACCCCTTCACTTGGACCAACAACACCGTGTGGAGCAAAATTGACCGTGTCTTGGTAAATCCTTCTTGGCTAAATTCTGAATTTTATTGTCATTCTAACTTTCCGGATATGTGGCATCTCTCGGACCACAAACCGGGTATTGTGTCCTTGCGTAGGGTCGCCGGGAATGGCAAGAAGTATTTCAAGTTTTTTAACATGTGGGCCGATCATCCGAAGTTCAAGGAGGTTATCCGGGAAGGGTGGGTGACTCATCATCGAGGCTCCTACCAATTCCGGCTTGCCAAACTCCTCCTTGGCTTGAAGAATCCCCTGAAGAACCTCAACAAGTCGGAGTTTAGCCACATCTCCTCTAGGGCGACCGAGGCCAACCTCAACTTCTCCCGCGCCCTTGAGGAGTATCGGTTGAATCCGGATTCCCCGGAGGCTAGGCGGTTGGTGGAGGCTTCCAAAATGAAGGCATCAAGATTGAATGAAGCTGAGGCTAGCTTCCTCGGACAACAAGCCAAAGCCAAGTATGTCCTCAAGAGCGACCGGTGTTCCAAGTATTTTCACTCTTTGATGAGAGCTAATGGGAGTCGGAACCACATTCCTTTCATCACCAAAAATGATGGGACCCGGTCTTTGGCCATGGAGGAGGTGGTGGGCGAATTTGTGACCTTCTTCAAGGGTTTGTTTGGCTCGGAGGCTTCGGTGGCCCTTCCGGCGTCAAGTGTGTTTGCTAGTGGGCCTACATTGTCCGAGGAAGAGGGTGCCTTGCTTGAGGCCCCGGTGTCTAACTCGGAGATTAAGGAGGCTCTTTGGTCCATGGGAGATGACAAATCGCCCGGTCCCGACGGCTTCACCGCCAAATTCTTCAAGACTTCTTGGGACACTATCGGACCCGAGGTGTGTGCGGCGGTTAAGGAGTTCTTTGTCAATGGTAAGCTTCTCCGGCAATTCAATCATGCAATTGTTTCCCTCATCCCCAAAGTAGATTCGCCGACCCGTGTGGAACATTTCCGGCCTATTTCGTGTTGCAATGTGATCTACAAGCTCATCTCTAAGATCATGACCCTTCGACTTGGAAAGTTTCTTGGCCCCCTCATTGATCCAGCTCAAAGTGCTTTTGTGGAAGGCCGGTTGATGTCGGACAACATATTTTTGGTCCAAGAGCTCCTGAGGAAGTACAGTGTTAAGAGAGACACCCGACGTTGCTTCTTGAATGTGGATCTGGCCAAAGCTTATGACACGGTCTCTTGGGATTTCCTTCGGTTTGCGCTTATTCACCTTGGCTTCCCTCCCAAGTTTATGGCTTGGATCATGGAGTGTGTTAGCTCGGCTTCTTATTCTATCAAGATCAACAAAGGCATCCATGGACTCTTCCCGGGCAAACGGGGCCTTAGGCAAGGTGACCCTCTCTCTCCTCTCCTTTTTGTGATTTGTATGGAACTTCTCTCTCGCCTCCTAAGAAAGGAGACCGCCCGGAGTGGCTTTCACTTCCACCAACATTGTGAAAGTTTGAGGCTCTCCCACTTGATCTTTGCCGATGATATTGTGCTCTTTTGCCGTGGGGATATGGGCTCGGTTGGTGTGCTCATGGATTGCTTGAAGCAATTCAAGCTTATGTCCGGCTTATGTATTAATGTGGAGAAGTCTTCCATCTTTCTTGCCTCGGTTCCGGACATTGAGAGAGGGCCCATTCTCGCTTCCACCGGGTTCAAGGTTGGTGTGTTTCCTTTCCGCTACTTGGGTATTCCTATTAGCCCTCACGGCCTCCGGGTTATGGACTACAAACCCCTCCTTGATAAGATCAGTGGGTACCTCAATGCTTGGGCTAAGAAGAGCATCTCCTTTGCCGGGAGAAGAGAGTTGATTGCGTCGGTGCTCCAAGGATGCGAAGGGTTTTGGCTATCCATATTGCCAATGCCCTTTGGCGTCCTTAATAGTTTGATTGGCATTTGTCGGGGTTTCCTTTGGAAGCGGCCTCGCGTTCGTTGGGTGGATATTTGTGTACCGAGAGAAGAAGGGGGGCTTGGGCTCTTGGACCTTAAAGCTTGGAACAATTGCTTTATGCTTAAGCACTTTTGGCATATCTTGAGCCGGCGTGATAGCCTTTGGGTGAGATGGGTTCATCACCGGTATCTTGGTGTGGTGGAACCTCTTGAGTGGGTGCCTCACAAGCGGGATTCGCCTTTGATTAAAGGCATTCTCCATGCTAGGGACTTGATTGATGAGCTTGATGGTAGGGAGGTGAGCACTGAGGAAACTCTCGAGGATTGGTGCATGATGGGGCGTTTCAAAGTGGCTTTGGCTTATGAGGCTATTCGGGATAGAAGACCGGTTGTGAACTGGTCCAAGGAGGTGTGGCCGGCGCATAATACTCCTAAGCACATGTTCATTCTTTGGCTAGCTAACCTCGGTAAGCTATCCACTTATGATAGGCTCTTGTTCCTTGATGTTGAGCCGGGGTGTCGCTTGTGTGGGGCGGAGTTGGAGACCCATGACCACTTGTTCTTCACGTGCCCTTTCTCTAGTGACATATGGCGTGAGGTTCGGGTTCGCTTCATGATTCCTGCCGAGGTGTCTTCGATTCGCCGTGCTTTGAGTTGGCTTCGGAGTCATGCCCGTGGTCGTGAGTGCCTGGCCCGGGCTCGTGTGTTTGCTCTCTCGGCGACGGTCTACTTCATATGGCATGCCCGGAATGCTCGCATTTTTGATGCTAACCTCGTCCCCCGTGAGGTTGTATCCCGATTGATTCTCACTCATGTTTACCGTTTACTCCATGACAGATTTCCTCCTTGTATGGTTGGCTCTTTGTAGCTTGTTCCACCTGTTGTGTAGTGTGGTATGGGGGGCTTGCATGCTTTCCCATGGGCACTCCTTTTTGATTCTCATGGATTGTTGGTGTTGTTTGGATGGCCTGCGTGCCTTTCCAGTAACACCTTTTCGGCATTGTGTGGAAGACTTGCATGTCTCTCCGCGTTTGCCAGTATTATGTTTGCCTTTGTTTTGTTTGGCCTGGATTCCGATTATGGGGTTGCAGGGGTGCTCTTTTTCCTCTATGTCTGGTTTTTCCCTTGGGGTTTTCCAACATAGAGGTTTTAATGAGGCCCGGGGTAATTCTTACCCTGCTCTTATAGCTGCAGCCCTGGCCGTGGGGTTTTATCCTCTGTTGCTCGCTTTGGCATAGTTTGGAAGGCCTGCGTGCTTGTCCATTTGTGCTTTTGATCTTGCTTCGCTTCATTTTCCCTCTTTGTAGGGTCTTACTTAATCGAATTTACCATTACACCAAAAAAAAGAAAGAGCTCTCAGTTCTCAGTAGTCAGTAGTAAAAACGCTCCCAAGAAAACACTCTCCTCCAAGGGCGATTTCCGGCGACTTGCTCCTTCGTCTCCGGCGGTGCTCCGGCAAGGTTGCTCCTCACGAGCTCCTTGTCCCACGTTCTTGGTGGTAGCCTCTCGCACCACCACCGAACCGGAGCCCTCCCCTTTTGCTTCTTGGTCGGCGCTTTGCCCTTCTCCGGCGTGTGGTTTCCATTGCCGGCGCTTGTTCTCCCCTCTTCCCGGCGTCCTTGTTTGTCTTCCGGTTGGTTTCCTTGCTTGCTTGGTGTTCTTGCTAAGTTTTATCCATTTCCGAGTTTTGTTTGTCTCTTGGGTTGAGTTTGTGCTTGGTGTTCTTGCTCAAACTCATGCTCAAACACATCCCTATTCGAAGCTTTGAACACCTTTTGATCGGTTGAAGCTTCTTCAAAGTTTGAATTGGTTGTTTGCCCCCCTTTTTGCCTCTTTTGCCCACCTTTGACCACCTCAAAACCTTGTCCCCTTACCACCTTTGTTGGCTGCAGATTTCGGCTTCCCCTAGGCCATTATAGCCGTTTTTGGCTCTTTGCCAAGTATAGCCATGCAAATTTCTGCCCCTTGAAAGCTAGCCTTCCCTTTTCCTCTTTGGTCCTCTTCTTGTCCTACCTTGTTTGGTTGCTTGTGGACGTTTTCCCATGGGGAAGAAGAAGATCCCCCAAGAAAGCCAAGATCCTAGCAAGCACCTTCATGATTCGATGGTGGCTCCGGCGGTGGTGGCCAAGGGTGGCTCCGGCGGTGGTGCAAAGAAGGTGATTTTGGCCACGGCCGTGGATCCCAAGATGGTTGATACTAGCAAAAAATCGGTGGAGCTAGGAGGACTAATCGGCCTTGGCTTTGAAGAGGTGGTGGGTAATGATGGTGATGTCCTTTCCGAGGAAGATTCCGAGGCCGGCGAAGTGTTTCCGGCGACCGATGTTGCTCCTAAGATGGGACCGGTACCTAGGATTGGTGGTGAGCCGGCCATTGGCCCCTTGGCCGGTGAAAATGATCAAGCAAATGGCAAAGGCATGGGGAATGTCAAGAAGGCCAAGAACAATGCCACAACCGAAGCCACCGGCGCCGAGACCCACGGTGCCAAGGGCACCATGGCTTCCGATGGTGCCTTGGCCCATGACACCCCCAATGGCCCCTCGGCTGGTATGCACCCCCCTTTGAAGATGGCCGGCCGTGCCGGCGCTAGCGCCTCCGCGCCGAAGACCTTTGCCGCCGTAGCCAAAGCACCCACCGCCGCCGCTCGGGCCGATGCCGGCCACGCTAGACTGAATGCTTGGACTTCTGGCTCCAAGAAGATTTTCATGAATTCTGGCCTTGGAGGGAAGCTAGCCTTCACGCCACCTTCATCCAACCGTGTGGCCATCAAAGTCGCCGAGGGCCTCCCTATGCAAGCCGTATGGGGGTGGTCTCTCCTTGGCCAATATGTGGGCTATCAACCGAGCCATTTCTTGATCGTTGACATGATGAAAGCTTGGGGTGTCAAGGCAAGATATCGTGTAGAAGAGGGTTGGATGATCTTCCAATTTGAGTCCGAAGAGGATCAAGACAAGGTCCTCAAAGGAGGCCCTTACTTCATCTTTGGCAAGCCGTTGATCCTCAAGCACATCCCGGAGAAGTTTGCCTTCAACCGCCGTGACATTGCCACCATCCCGCTTTGGGTACGTATCTTTGGCCTTTCTAAGATTTTTTGGACTTCGGAAGTGCTTGGCCGAATTGCTTCTCATGTGGGAAAGCCTCTCTTCATGGATCCCGTAACCGATAGTAGGAAGAGAGGCTCGTATGCCCGGGTGTTAGTGGAAATCAATTTTGCCGAGGATATTGTTAGGGAAGTGTCGCTTGACTTTGATGATGGGGATTCGGTGAAATGCACTTTCCTTGTTGAAAATGAGCCGTTGTATTGCAAGGGTTGTTGTTCTTTCGGACATGATGACTTGGGGTGCCCTTTCAAAGAGAAAAAGGAGGCCGTGGGAGTCAAAGCCAAAAGGGCTTCCAAAGAGCCTAAGGGCAAGGCCAAGGTGAATATCAATGTCACTAAGGGGAATGTTGTTGATGCCTCCGTTGTCAAGGCCGCGGGTGCCAACATGATGGCCAATGTGAGGGGCGTGGTGAATGCTAAGGCCGGGAATGGTTTGCCCTCGGAGGCCGTGGAGAATGCCCATGGGCAAGGCGTCTCGGAAGCCAATATCTCGGATGATGAGGACAATGTCATTGTGGAGGATGCCAAGGCTTCGGAAGCCTTGTCCTTGGACGCCGACGATGAGTGTGAGTCCTCTAATGAAAGTGTGAGTGAATCTCTTTTGAACTATTGTGATGATGTGGTGTCCCCTAGTGGTGATGAGTCTTCGGATGAAGGTGATGACCGTGGGGAGGTTGAGCTATCCAAACATTCCGGGGATGGAAGTTGTGGAACGCGTATGGAGAAGGTGGACACCCCCTTTGAGATGGTTATGTCTAGATCACAAAAGAAAAAGGCTAAGTTGGCGGAATCTAGGCCCTTGGTGATTGGGCTCCCGGCTGCCCCAAAATGGCCTAAGGATTCGGCTCCTCTCCGAAGCTCAAGAAGAACCCGGGGACACAACAACAAGGTGTCCTCATGAAGGTCCTCGCATGGAACATCCAAGGGCTTGGCCAAGCCCGGAAACAAAATGGCTTGCTTGGAGTGCTTCGTGATTTCGAGGTAAAGATTTGTGGTATTTTTGAAACTAAATGTGGTGGTCTTAATATTGCTAAGTTAGGGCGCCTTGTGGCACCGGGTTGGGAGTTTGCTTCAAATTTCCATCTTGATTCTCGTGGGCGTATCCTTGTCATGTGGGATGCTAGTTGGTATGATGTTGAGATTGTTGGCATGTCTACCCAACATGTTGGTTGCCTTCTTATGTGCAAGACAACCGGGGAGAAATTTGGTGTTTGCTTTGTGTATGGCTTGCATAGTGTGGTGGCTCGCCGGGCAATTTGGGGACATGTGGATGAGCTTTTTGAGGCTCATGACTTACCTTGGCTTGTGATGGGAGATTTCAATTGTGTGATGGCCGAGGAGGAGAGGTTCAATGGGGCCCCGGTTTCTATGTATGAGAGCAAGGACATGGTTGATGCTTGTCGGCGCCTAGGGCTTGTGGACGCACCAAGCACAAGTGGCAACCCCTTCACTTGGACCAACAACACCGTGTGGAGCAAAATTGACCGTGTCTTGGTAAATCCTTCTTGGCTAAATTCTGAATTTTATTGTCATTCTAACTTTCCGGATATGTGGCATCTCTCGGACCACAAACCGGGTATTGTGTCCTTGCGTAGGGTCGCCGGGAATGGCAAGAAGTGTTTCAAGTTTTTCAACATGTGGGCCGATCATCCGAAGTTCAAGGAGGTTATCCGGGAAGGGTGGGTGACTCATCATCGAGGCTCCTACCAATTCCGGCTTGCCAAACTCCTCCTTGGCTTGAAGAATCCCCTGAAGAACCTCAACAAGTCGGAGTTTAGCCACATCTCCTCTAGGGCGACCGAGGCCAACCTCGACTTCTCCCGCGCCCTTGAGGAGTATCGGTTGAATCCGGATTCCCCGGAGGCTAGGCGGTTGGTGGAGGCTTCCAAAATGAAGGCATCAAGATTGAATGAAGCTGAGGCTAGTTTCCTTGGACAACAAGCCAAAGCCAAGTATGTCCTCAACAGCGACCGGTGTTCCAAGTATTTTCACTCTTTGATGAGAGCTAATGGGCGTCGGAACCATATTCCTTTCATCACCAAAAATGATGGGACCCGGTCTTCAGCCATGGAGGAGGTGGTGGGCGAATTTGTGACCTTCTTCAAGGGTTTGTTTGGCTCGGAGGCTTCGGTGGCCCTTCCGGCGTCGAGTGTGTTTGCTAGTGGGCCTACTTTGTCCGAGGAAGAGGGTGCCTTGCTTGAGGCCCCGGTGTCTAACTCGGAGATTAAGGAGGCTCTTTGGTCCATGGGAGATGACAAATCGCCCGGTCCCGACGGCTTCACCGCCAAATTCTTCAAGACTTCTTGGGACACTATCGGACCCGAGGTGTGTGCGGCGGTTAAGGAGTTCTTTGTCAATGGTAAGCTTCTCCGGCAATTCAATCATGCAATTGTTTCCCTCATCCCCAAAGTGGATTCGCCGACCCGTGTGGAACATTTCCGGCCTATTTCGTGTTGCAATGTGATCTACAAGCTCATCTCTAAGATCATGACCCTTCGACTTGGAAAGTTTCTTGGCCCCCTCATTGATCCAGCTCAAAGTGCTTTTGTGGAAGGCCGGTTGATGTCGGACAACATATTTTTGGTCCAAGAGCTCCTGAGGAAGTACAGTGTTAAGAGAGACACCCGGCGTTGCTTCTTGAATGTGGATCTGGCCAAAGCTTATGACACGGTCTCTTGGGATTTCCTTCGGTTTGCGCTTGTTCACCTTGGCTTCCCTCCCAAGTTTATGGCTTGGATCATGGAGTGTGTTAGCTCGGCCTCTTATTCTATCAAGATCAACAAAGGCATCCATGGACTCTTCCCGGGCAAA